>MVJL01010411.1:0-65553 GCA_002156465.1 Macrocentrus cingulum
GGGGTGAAAAACGGCGGCAAGACATGGCGTGTCGTAATAACCTCGTTGCGAGCCTTATGGACAATATCTATTTGGCAATAATTTCTGTTCTACGCTGAGCTAATGGGTAATATCTTCTGAAAGTGGGGAATACTGCTCGGTTATATTGGAATTTATGTTAAATTCTAACGGCCTATTCCAGTAGCGACTCGGTTGATTAATTTCAACGAAAGAAATAAAAAAAAAGGTAAAAGAAAAATTAATGGGTCACAAATTGTGCGTGAATCACCGCATTAAAAACTCCCATTAATTCATTTCAAAAATTGTCAATTATTCGTTAGATTACTCAGAAATTTTCTACAATTTGCGCAAAGTGAAATAAAAAATTATCAAAAATTTAATTACACACGTCATTTGGCATTGTGTTGGCTTAAAAGCTTTTTTTTTTCGTTGTCCCGCGTGTACACTGTGTTCTGTCATGTGCAATTTTAGTCGTTGGATGAAATTGCACACGACAAAAATTAACTAATACTGCAATTATTGAAGGAAAAATTATATTTCTATATAGCTTTTAATAAATAATTTATATTTTTTATCCATTATATTTTTTTAAAATGTTTTTTAATTAAATAAAAAAATTCAAAATCATTTCTACCATATTTTAGGTGCAATAATTCATTAAATTTATAATCTTACATTTATACCTTAATTTAATTAAAGCAGTTTAAAAAATCTATATTTTGAACCAACAATTGATTTTTAAAACTTATAATGTTTCCTTCAAATCTCTAATTCATCCGGTTTGATGAGAAATTTTTTATTTTCAAAAATATCTCGAAAACTATGAAAAATACGATAAAATTTTCGAAGATCTTTTTTACAGTTTTTCAAATTCTCGATAAAAAATGTCTTAACTAAAATTCTTATAAGTGTGTAATTTTTTAAAATATTTTTGATTCAAAAATATCATTGTTTTCCGAGTTGATGAAAAAATTTTTCTTTCTATCCTAACAGCTAAAATCGGCGTTAAAATTTTTTTAAAAATATGAAAATTATTAGTTACGAATCTACAAATATTTATAACAATGCTCTATAGTCTTTAAAAAAATAGTTACCTAAGAGATTACAACCCTTCGTAAGACTATGACAGAGTCAAATAAATACCAGAGGTTAAGATGCAAAAAAAGTCATTAATATTCCCTGAAGAATAAGTAGAACAATGGTATTAATGGTATTAGCGGTCAATTAGAGAAATCGGTAAGAAGATTGAAAATGGAGTGAGAGAGGAATTAGGTCGAGTTTTGTTGAGGCAAGTGGTCGATAATTGAATGAAGAAATGCGTGAAGGAGGTTGGCAAACTGAATAAAAAAAAAACCTCTTCTATCTCATTTTCTATTTTTATTTTCCCCCAGGACTAAACCTTTTATACTGATACCTTTTTCCATCAGGGATCAATTCTCGTGCTGTCGTTATTCAGCGAAATTTAGTAGCGTCACGGACCCAAAATGGAAAATAAATCGTGTGAGCTCTCATATCTAAAATCAAAATCATCTTCTCGACTATCAAGAAAAAACTCATTCGCAAACGTACAAATCAATTGATTGCATCCTGAAAAAAAATACTTTCTAATCATCAATATATCCATACAAAACCTTCAAACGTTTTTACAACTTTAATAACGTAAAAAAAAAAAAAACATTGTAAGTACAAAAAAAATTTTGGCTTATGAAAACGTGGACATTTTAACTTACATTTTTACGCTTATTTTTTTTTTTCTCGAGAAAAACTTTCGACAAAAATCAACCCTTAACAGATGAAAAACAATATTAAAAACCACAGAAAAATAACTTTTTCATCATTCAAAAAAAAAATCCTTATAATAAAAAAAAATTTCAATTCCACGAAAAAAAAAAAATTTGACTGATAGAAAATTAAATTCCCTAAAAAAAACCTAACAGACATATATGTTTGTTTTTATTATAAAACTCCATATCTTCGATACTAAATTTTTTATAGGTTTGCTGTCCAGTGCGGCATATCGAGTCTATACTAACGACACAAAAAATACTCCCACTCATCTAATTCACCTAAAATTAATTTATAAAAATTTTAAAAAAGAAAAAAAAGTTTTTAGAATGAAAAAATACATTTAAAAATTTTCTATTTTACAAAGATAAATAATTTGATTTGATTGAAAAATGACGATAAAAGTATTATTAGTTTCTTTATACAGAATGCATGATACCGTGGATGGATTAAATGAAGAATTATCAAATAAAATAAGAGGCGAGCAGGTTGAAAAATTCTTGAAAGTCTTTTACTCATGGATACGAGGGAATATTTTTCATGAATGCTGCAAACGAAATTGCGGATCTAACCCCACGGCGAAGCTAAATCATTCGAAACGCCTTCACCTATGTAAGACACCACCACCACCACCAGCACCACTTGCATATATACCCTCTTGCACTCAAGCTTCTATACCCATCAGTACGCGGCGATCTTTTGCTTTTCCTTCGCGCGCGCCATCGTTCTCTACATCTACGTATATATGATGTATATTTGGAACATTCTCAACAAAAATTATTATTACTATTATAGACTTTTCGATATTTATGTTTATTTATTTCAATGTATAGTTACTTAAAAAAAAAATGAGACAATCCAAAAAAATTTTTTTTTTGATTTTTGAACCGCCGCGAAGGGGTTTTATAAATGTATTTATATTATTCTTAATTTTTTCTAACTGATTTTTTAATTTTTAATTGATATTTTATATTTTTCAAAATTTTTTAAAAAATAATGCTTATAAAATTTATTTTGTTTTGTAGTTTTAAACGAAATTAAGATTAAAAAATGAATGAAAAATATGATTGTAGAAATATTTCAACATGAAAAACGATAGAATTTAGATGAAAAAGAAATTTAAGAAGGAACTACTTTTGTTTGGGTATAAAGTGTAAGCAATATTTTGCCTGTATCTAATCCCGTTATACAAGCACAAGCTCACTATGTGAATAGATACATCTATAATTCATGAATCAGACTCTCTACTTCTCTCTTTACACCTGATTTTCAAGCGCTCGGCCCTTGTGCTCTCGACGCGGCTGCCACGAGTAAAAAGCGAGAAATAGCACGTGGGCGTGCGTGTACACCCGGGGCTGTTTTATGAATTTTTAAATCACGTTCATCCAACCATAAAGAAAAGCTCAAGAAAAGCTCAACCGAAAAAAAAATCAAATCACATAAAAAAAAAATTTTTTTTTCATCCTTTCAACATTAAAAATTTTTCTCAAAAAAATGCATTTAAAATCCTACAAACTTCAATAAATGGATTTTGAAAGATTTGTTTTTTCAATAATCGAAATTAATTTAAAAACAAAATTTTATCAAGTTTATCATAGAGCGAAGAAAATTAAGTTGAAGCCAGAACCTCTCATTTCATTTTCTTACCTTTACGTTCTAATTGCAATGAAAAAAAAACTGTTCACAAAATAAAGAAAAAAAAAAAAGTAAATTTTCGCAAGAGTCGAGAGATGGCCTTCGGCACAGTCGACCTTCCCTCTTTCTATAAGCTTTTTCTCCATTTTTTTTTTTTCCTCCTTCTACTCCTTAACGAACGTTAAGCTAAGTACGAACGTTAACCGGCTTAAGAAAGAGAGACCACAAACCCTCGGGACTTCGGTAACTCTTCCACTAATACGCTCCAATACAGGTGAAAAAAAGCGGAAATGAAAAAAAAATCAAGAAGAACGATGCAATAAAAAATTATTCCGCCACACCTTTCTATTTTAGTCAAACAGAAAAAAAAACACTAAACCAATCAATAAATTAATTAATTAAAAAAAAACATTCCTACAAACATATTTTTAAACAACGAAAAAAAACCGAGAAAATATCTAAAAGAAATAAAAACCCAAGGCGAACAAGTTTGAAAAATAAACTTGAATATTTTTCACTTTGACTCATTCCTACATAGAACGAAAAAAAAAAAAATATATCTCAAACCACCCTGAAGGGAAAAAAAGAATTTTTTTTCTTAAAATTAAATCCTAGAGAGTTTTATAAACAAATAAAAAAAAAAAAACATGTAGAAGGTATATTAAAATGTTTCCTTTTTCTCAACTGAATATTTTTGACTGTGCAAAGTAAACGTCGTCAGTCTGCATCACAGCAATATTACTGCAGCAATTGTAGTATTCTACGTCAAACGACTGAGTTTACAACGCTACAGTGCACTCGACAATTATTATAATACCATTTCAGGCTGGGTTGTTCCTTTGCTCAACTCAGTGGTCGCATTCTTGTGTATCCATTGAAGCAATTATGCCTTGACTTGGGCTCCTGATATAAGGCCAACAGCGAGACCAACAAATAGATGAAATATAGGCGCAGATATTGCGGCAATATTTTGCATGCAAAAATACTAAACATCAATAACGAGAGGTTACTCATTACAAGCTGTTAATATTGGCTTTTTGTAAAAACACATTCTGTTATTAATTTTCACCGTGGATAAATACTTCGCGTGCACTCGGTATTTCACTGAGAAAAAAAATTAATCTAACGGTTGCAAATGTAAAAAAAAAAATAATAAAAGTAAAAAATAAAAAAGAAAATTTTTTTCTCGACAAGATCTGGCGCGCAATGAGCCGAGCAATAAACTGCCATGCCATTTCATTCAATACATCACCGATTTTCATCATCTATTGTGATGCTCTGAAGATTAAAAATTAAAAAAAAAATAAAAACGCTTTTTCATGATATTTTAATATTTTATATATATTTATATATCTTATTGATTTGTAAAACATTTATTAATAATATCATGAATTTAGATTACTCTAATCTCATTAATAAATGAATAAATAATAAGATAATTGATTTTGGGCATGAATTTTAGATCGATAAAACCCGAGATTTATTTTAATTAAATTTCTTCTTGTCAAAAAAAAATTTTTTGTCTTAAACTTTTTTACTCGCCAATCAATAGATTATTGTGAAATATCGCGTCTTTAATTGGATTGAACAAAAAACTTCAATTTTTCTAAATTATTATAAATATTTGTGTTGAAAAAAAAATTGTTTTTAAAATTTTTTTCCCAAGAAATAAAAGCTTAAAAGATAAATTTTTAATTATAAAGCTAGATATTTAAATTAGAAAATCAAATTATCTGATTGTAAAATTTTTTTTCTTCGTCATGTCAGTTGAAGCATTGTTTGAGGTGGTGAAGATGAGAGGTCGATTATCTCAGATCGTGGGAATTTATTTATTTTTTCGTTTGTTTTTTTTTTTTTCTTCACTCTCGGGTATATAATCTTTAATATCCTGAATACACACAGTCCCTAGAATAAAGATGAGAAAAATCGTTGATTCAATAAACTGTGATCGTGTTTGCCAATCGCACTACGTGACTGCCAATCATTATACTTATAATGGCCAAGGGGGTGGATATAATTGACCGATATACCTCTAAACGATATACCTCTAAGTAAATAAAAAAAAAAAAACATTTCCCTACTCTACTTAAAGAAAAAAACTATTTCTCGACTGGAAAATTTTTCACGTTTTACTTTAATTAAATAATAATAATAATAATTGACAAGGAAATATATTGATTTAATTGTTAGATAATCTAAATTCTGAGAATTTTTGTCTTACAACAGATATATCTTTACCCCTGTTTTTCTCTACAAGTATGTTTAGATGTGGGATTGTACAATGGCATCTTTTATTCATCTTGCAAGCTTGGTTTGCGGCTTCGCACACTTCAAGACATGACTTTATACACGCCCTAGTTAAGGTCGTTGTTTCTATCACACTTGCAATAAAATATCTACAATATTTTCAGCATTTTTTTTTTTTCAAATCAAATTTGTCTATCTTTAACATTTTTTTAATTAAAAAAATTCAATATCAAGGTTTTAACAAAGTTTTGCGATGTTTGAAAGAGAAAAAACAAATTTTTTTTCATCAAACCTCTGATTATATACCCCCTTGAAAATCTCGATTTTTTAATTTTTTGCTGATAACTCGATAACTAAGCGAGATAATAAAAAATATCGTAAGAGTCAAATAATTGAAAATTTTATTTTTTACAAAAAATATAGAATAAATTTTTGGCGAATTCTGCTTTGTTTTCGAGGAAAACCGAAAAGAAATTACAAAAATCACGCGAATACCAAAAGGTTCAACTTCGAAAATGTTTAAAAAATTCTCATTTTATTTTTAAATCAAAAAATTAGCGTCATAAATCAACAAAAAATTAATTAATTAATTAATTAATAATTCAATCAAATTATACGATTTAAAATAAATGAAAAAATGTATATTTTTTTTGTGGAAAATTGATTAATAGTAGGTATGGCATCACAATTTAATAAATGTTGACTCATAGAAACTTCTAACCAAAAAAAAAACCACACCCCTATCTCTATTATTAGCCCAAGAATAAAAGTTAATAAAAGTATAACCCGTATATACAAGGTATAATGTCAATTAATCAGTTAACTTTACGACTGAACGAAATTATTTTCTTGTTGACATTTCTTTCAGGGTGACATTTCATCTAGTGCAGATTTTTTATCCCTCGTATTATTACTGTAATATCTCGTTCTTTCTATATTACAAGGAAACTATTGTTTTATCCACATTAACTCCAGATATTTTTCTTCAACCTGAGATTTTCCGCTTTTTTTAATAAAATATTTCCACCTTTTTTTTTACTCATTATTTACAGCACTGAATATTAAATAAAAAAAAATTATTTAATGTCATTTTTAATTTTCTCATCGAAACCATTAATGCAAAATCATCTTGGAAAAATATTATATTAAAGAAAAAAAATTTTCTTACACAAGCAATCGCAATTTATAAACGTGATAGAAGGTCGAACTCATCAGTAAAGTACAATATTGTCGTGCCATTTCATTGTTTTTTTTTTTTTTCTACAGAAATGTCGTAGAGTTTATTATTATTTTACTGATGAAAAATTCCGCATTTTTCCAAGCATTAAAAAAGAATAAAAAATATAGGTGTCTGTATATATATATACAGGCATATAGGTATGGCATTTAGAATTTTGTTGCATGGCCCCTCGTGGCAAGGCCTGTTATTACACTCCCCAGTGCTATCAGACACGGCAGCTCGTATTATACTGGACGAAATGCGAACGCGCAAAGTACTATTGTGCTATGGACAGATAAAAATTGCAGCGTTTCACGACGATGCCATCCGTGAAACACCACAGTTGCAGAATTCCAAGGACCATGCTCTCTTGATGGAGAGTCGACTTCATTCGTGTGAAAAATCACCTTCCTACCCTATTTCCATACACTCTATCATTGCATTCAATGCATAATTCTCATAATCTATGATGCATTTTATCAAAAAATATCTAAAAATAAGTTTCCTCATCGAAAAATCAAAATCTATTAATAAATCCTATAAAACAATTGATATTACGATTATATTACGTGAAAAAAAAAAATTTGTCAGCAACTTTTGTCATTGTTTTTTTTTTTTTTTTGTTTTCTACTGATAACTCAATAACGAAGCGAGATAACGAAAAATTTAATAAGAATCACATAATTCAAAATTAAATTTTCTACAAAAAATATTAAATAACTTTTTTTAATATTTTGCTTGGTTTTCGAGATATTTTGAAAAATAAAAATTTGTCAAAATCAATATCTCAAAAACGAAGAAATTTCCAAAAACATTTCATCTTTTCAATCATTTAAATCTATAACTTATTTATTAACTTGTTTATTTATTAATTTATCATGAAAAACTATTTTTAAAAAATTATTTATAAAAATCTAAATGGCTGAAAAATAAAAAAAAGTGTGTATAAAAATTTTTCAAGTTAAATTTCAGGCACTTAAAAAAGTCAACAAATTGTAAATTCAATGTGACAAGTGACTGTTCGTTAACTTCACAACGTATAAAACATCGAGTAATAATATTTATCAGACAACGCGAGGAATTATAGTCGAAAAGCCCCGAGGATTTAGAGTTGGCGTTGATGAAACACAAACGAAGACCAGGCGAAGGTAAGCGGAATCGAAATAAAATACGTTTGCATGGTTGGTCAATGGTAGTGGGTTTGGAGTTGGGGACAGAATTCAGATATATGTATATACTACATAGCATATAGCGCAATGGTAGTCATTTAATACGCTCGGTTCGTTTCACGTTTCACTAATTCCACAGGACAGCTTGCACATTGGCTTGGCATAAAATTCATCTTCTCGCATTTGAAAGCGTTGTCGGAAACAAACCCAGAAACATAACGAAAAAAAAAAAAATAATTAAAAAAAACTATAGATAAATAAATAAATCGTGATGGTCACGCACACTTTGAAAATCGATAGACCCCGACTGACTTCAATTAAGTAGGATCGATGTTTCCTTAGCAATCGGAGTAGACCACAGGTGAAAAAGGCGAGGACGATGAAGAAATCGACAGTAGACGACGAACAAGAAGAAAAGTCCGAGCCACTCCCTCATGTCCACGGCGTCTCTATAGTCATAATTGCCAGTAAATAGAACCACACCTTTGCATTTTTTTACACTTTACATTCTACCAAGTTTAATAAATATTTTATCAATTTTTTATAAAGATTTTTTTTTTTTTTTGAGAATTTACATTCAAATTTAAAAAGAAAATTTCGAAATAAAAATATCTAATACTTAGGTAGGTATCTAAGATAAGTTTTAAGATGTTTAGATGCGACAAAAAAAAATGTTTGTAAAATTTTTGAAGGCAAACACCTTAGAAATCACATGATTTTTGAGATTTTTTTTTGTTTTCTGCTGACAACTCAGTAAATATAGAAGATAACGAAAAATATCATTAGACTTAAATGATAGGAGACTAAATTCTCTACAAAAAATATTCGAAAGATTTTTTTTTATCTCATTTAGTTTTAGAATTATTACTATTTATTTAAAATTTCAAATTTTCAAAATATCTCGGAAACTAATCAAAATCGAAAAAAAGTTGATTCTACATTTTTTTTCGGAAATTTAATTTTCAATTATTTGACTTAAATGACATTTTTTATTATATCCCTTTGTTATCGAGTTATCAATAAAAAACCAAAAAAATTAACATTTTCAAAGAATATAATACTCCTATTAGAAAATTTCACGAAAAAAAAAATTTTTTCTTCCCAAAATATCACAAAAATTATTGTTTAAACCTTATATTGTCAAAGAAAAACAAATTTTACGAGGAAATGTGCAAGATATAAAAAAAAAAAAAAACACGTATCAATAAAAACAGAAGAAAAAAAAAATGTCACGCAATGAAACCTGCATCTATATACTGATGAAACCAATGTTTTTCAAGCATTCCCAGTGGTCCGGGCATGCGGCACACTTGGGATGCCACAGGAAATTGCGTGAGTGGCGCTAATAAACGCGCAGTAAGAGAAAGAGACAGAATGTAACTGCGACGCACAGTTAACATAAATATTCCAAGATAAACATGCGGCCTGACAAGCGGAAGGTTTAAGAAGTTGCGCGCCCTATCGGTCGTCAGTATAGCTCTCGTTGGAGGTATACTTTATACCCATACGGTGGGAAGGAAGGAAGGAAGGAAGAAGCGATGGCAGCTCGCGAACAAAGGTAAGATTGGCGATGCCAGGGATGATGGGGGTGGGCTTAAGACTTCCACGGCGAGGCCAGTCACGCGATTCACGTCACCGTACCGCTTTGAACCACCCACCAAGACGTTTTGAATTTGCATACACTTGGAAAACCGCTGCGTATAAGGGTGTTCACACTCTTCCGCTCTCTGGCTCATCATCGGCTTCATTTCCCCTCATGATTTTCGACTTGTTGCAACACTTTTCATTTCTTAAACAACCATTTCCCATCCAATTTTAAACCTAAAAAAAATTTCTAAACTTAACAAATATCTATTTTCTGAACTTATTACTTACTAAAATTTTTTTTTAGCCTTGCTCTCCCAAAATTATCTGCATATAGATACCTCGCTGAATAGGACTACAGTCGTCCAGATATTATCCTACTCGCTCGGAGAAAAACAAGCGACAAAATAAAATGACGAAAAATTAATTTATTGCAAACTTTTATGCTTCAAGATTTTTTTTTTTAACTTCTGGGACATTCTACCGGATGTGAAACAGCTCTAAAAAATATCGTACCACTGTTCCCCACTCTAGGAATCTTTTTCCTATTACTAAACATTCTATTGTAAAATTCTCTGACACTTCCATGAATCGAATTTCACCTATAAATTGTCATTTTTTAATCTTGACGGCAATTTTCTTCAATAGATAATTATAATCGAGAAAAATTAAAAAACTAATATAATTGAAGAACATCTTCATCCCTTAAATTTAATATTTTAATTATCGTTATATCGATTAAGAGTAATTTTACAAAGTATAGGCGATCGATAAATAAATTTATAATTTCCGAATTAATTTTCAACCAATGAAATTATAGAGCCTGATAAATCGATAATAATAATTATTAAAAAATAAAATTAAGTAGATAGATATTTTTTACCCCTTGTAAGCGCCTCCTAAGAGTCAATGAGAATAGGCAATCGATCTAACAAAACTCTGGTGCGTTTATCAAACAGCGTAATCCAGGTATTAATGCGATATATGAAATTTCTAAGGACGTGAAAAGCTTGGAAATAGCCGCACGCTGACTCGGCTAGTTGCTTAAGCCAATTCACATTTCAAGCACATCCACCACCAAGTCCTAAGTCCTTTCTTCCCCTCTATATACCAACCACCCTCCAGCACAACTCCTCGAGCTCTTCGCCACTCATACACGACCATTCGAATCTCCCATTGCGATTATTATCGATCGTCGTCTCGTTATCCGTATATATATATAAAGAGAGATTACTTTCAACGAAAAAAAAAAAATCGTCTTGTAAGAATAAAATAAGATGGGGAAGGGGGATGAAATAGGGCATGAAAGAGCATTCAGGGACACGAATATACTTTCGTGGAGGAGCAACTATTCCCCATGCACGACGACTGAATTTTCAAGTGGGCAAAAGTCTTGAAAAAATTGCTTGAATTTTTTTCTTTTATATAAAAAAAAAATGTAATAATAAAATAAAATAAAATTTTTTAGCTCTCTAATTTAAACTTGACTTTTCTTTTCAAATATTTTCGAAAAAAAAAAAAAATAAAAAAATACAAAAAAAAATTTTTTCTCACAGAAAATATCGTTAAAAAATTATTAACTATATAAATTATTGCTATTTTTATCAAACTTTCAGTAAGAAAAAAATTAATTTTTCAATGATTTTTTTTAACTAAATTTTTTATAATTTATTCTCTATAAAATTTTATTTCTAATATCGATAAAAAAATTCTGATAATAATTTTTATCTAATAAAATGAGAAATTAAATGGATATTTTGTAGAAAAAAAAATTTGTAAAAAAACAAACAAGGCTAATTAATATTTTTTGAATGATTGAACTTGTGATTCACATGAGGCTGAGGGTTAGCACTCGAGTGGAAAAGGTCAGGTTGTTACCAGACGTGCTTGGACACCCTTGAACGCGGCGTCCTCTTATTGTATAGGCTGAAGAACGCAGGATGAGAGAGAGTATAGAGCTTATACACAAGAAAATACCTGAAAGCTCAGTTGGCACGTTGTGAAGACTACCCTATATGGTGTCGTTATGGGTTATAATGACCCGAAAAGCTCGCAAGAGCATTTTGGCCCTTCTTCGACCCCTCGTTATCTCTCATGTGGTGAGATCCGATGCTTCACACGCTCGACCAACCGCGCCAAAACTGAACGGCAACGACGGAAACAAGAAAAAAAACAATATATCCACCCTCTAGATTTTTCGAGACATCGTCACGCTAATGAGACACGACAAGTGTTCGCTGATCCGTAAAAAAAAAAGAGAAGAAAAAGTTTTTCTTGATAAGAAAAACTGACGCCAATTCAACAAGTGAATAATTATACTTCATGATCTATATATATATATGGAATATTGAATGAATGCCGCTCAAAATGTCCATCAACGACTTGTTATCACTTTAGATACCCTATCGCCATCAATCATCGATCAGACATCGCGGCGAGGGCTCGCGGTATATACGGTTTCATTATGCCTCGTGAATATATATTCATACTGATGAATTTCAAGAGGTCATAAATAAATATAGGGTCGACAAGTGGCCATGTTAAGCCAGAGATTTTTTTTCACCGACAATAGTTTGAAAAATTTGAGTTTTTAATGTTTTTAACTATCAAAATAACCAATTTTTAATGAAAATTGAAAATTTCCCTGACGCTTTTTCGTGATAACTTTGATAATATTTCAAATTTCGATATTTTACATCAGACATAAATTATTTGAAATTTAATTTCCTACAAAAAATATTATATAAATAAATGTTGTATTTTGCTTAGTTCATGAGATATTTTAAAAAATTTTTCAATAAATGAAAAACCACAAAAATTTTCTTTATATTGACTCATGATGAGGGAGCATTTGAAATGCCCTCGCTATATATGTATAAAGTGTGACGCACACGCTCGACTTTGCCCTCTCGCTCTGTTGGTTGGATTTGAGCCGAAGCTGATGTTGGAAAACTTGGCCGCGTCGGATAACGAAAACTCGACAATCCGCTTGCCCGTTTGGAGCTCCAACGTAAATCCACACGCTCGCACACAACTCTACACGCTATTTCCAACTGTTTTTTGTAGCAGGGATGGGGGTGCAGAGGGTTGGAAAACACTCGAGCAAACACGAAAAAAATACATAAAAGAAAGAGAAAAAAAAATGTCTGACCTGCGTATACACACTATTATACCCACATACTTCCGCTCGTGTATAATGTGGCGAAAGAGAACATTTTCATGGTAAACTCGCAAAACTATTTTTCCCACGTGAGCCTTTCCTTTATTGACTATCAAAGCTTACTTTTCAACCACAATTCACCCTATCTCTATTGAATTTTCTTACTTTATCTACACAACAAATGTATATTCAAATTTTACAATAAAGAAAAAATTATTTTCCCCCAAAAAAAAAAAAATCAAATAATTTCTTTAATCCATTTTTTTTTTCTTAAAATTTTTGATTATATACCATAAAAATTTCATCTTTTACAAAATTGTATAGATTTTTTTAATTAAAAAATTATTAAAAAATATCTACTGCGAAAAAATGATTTTTTTTCTAATTATTAAATAGAATAAAAAAATTATGCTGAGTGTATGAAAAAACTCATTTAATAAAGTAAACCAGTAAAGTATAAATATTTTTTAAAAAATTCAGAATATTTTTACAACAGTTTAAAAGACACTTGAGAAATATTTTCAACTTGAATTTAACTTTAACTGACAAGAGAGAGAGAGAGACTAGGAGAAAAGCTTGCAAGTGCATTTAAAATAGATAATAAAAATAATTGACTTAGTTGGATGCCATTATACTACTCGAGGAACAATGCTAAATAGGATAATTGACTTAAATATGCCATCTGGCGGTGTGTCTACATATATATTTCCCTTTGCACTGTACTGTACATATAGAGGCGGAAGGGAGTATTACTTTTTCACTTTACTCTCATAACTGAACCGTTGAATATTAATGACAGTCCACGGTGTCTTACTCTTTTTCTTCTTATATATATCTCATCCCCATTTTCCGGAATTTTTTCCTTCTACCCCCCTTACATTTTCCTTCTCTTTAATGTATATACTTTTTCGTCCCAAGCACGACGACGACGACGACGACGATCGTCCTCGGTAAAAATGGAAATGGGAAAATTATAAGAGTTACTGTGTAAACCGTTCAAATAAGGCAAGCCATTATTGATATCGTTCTCAAGTCACGTTGTCAACTCGATTGAATTAATATGTCCCTCGTTGCTCTTCAACTTAAAAAAAAAAATTTATTTTCATTTTTCTCATCTCATTCTTCTATAATTGTCGTCACTTTATCGCATAAACAGAATATTTTTAAAAAATACAAAATAACTTTTTATAATCTATAAACTGGATTTTTTTCTACTCTATTGATTGTATTAAATTAATTTTCATGGAAGAATTATATTTTTTTCGCATATTAATTACCCCTATCGAAAAATTTCACGAAAAAAAATTTTTTTTTCATCATTAAACATTATAATACTTATTGTAAATGCGTTTTTTATCAATTGTTTATAAAAGTCCTTATTTCAAACTCATTTTTGAAAGATATAAAAAATATTTCACGAATATAATGGGAATTGAAACAGGTGCATTGTGGTTATACGCGAAGGATTGATTGGAATCATGAGGCAGAATGAAGGGAGATGTGTCGAGGGTCACTTGTAATGAATCACTACGATTGGTCGATAACATTGGATTGGCCTGCGAGTGTCGGTGCAAAACCACGGCTCACGTAAGTGGTCGTGCGACAGTAGATGCACCCGGTAGTGGTCAGACACTCGATTCCATCCCATGAAACTCACTCGCGGGATTTTAAATACCAATAAAAAAAAATTCCCAAGACAAAAAAAAAATACGTACAATTGTCGACTTAATATTTAGATAATTAATTTTCACGAACGCAATTTCTCACACTCTTTTACTTTCAAGTTTTACTGTGGATGAGACTTTTGCGCATTGGGCGCCAGGCTGTAACGACTTACGCCAAGCGATAAATGCCAGTAGTGAAATGAGGTTTGCACTCTCGTAAAGCGGGAAACAATAACGGTGCTATGCTTTTTGTTTGCAGTGGCGCGTCGTCAGGAGACGCAACTTGGCGTTTTCAGGAAACGACGCGAGTTGGCAACGACAAGAATACGCTTCCAGGGACGCTTCGCGCTCAAACCCCTTTTTCTACGCGCTGATGATGTCTCACAATACTACGTCGTTATACACGGACAATCAATGAGAATGAAAAAAAAAAAATTTTTTCCAACTGGCGTGGAAATTTTGTAACAAAAAAAAATCTCACAAATTTGCGACAGCTTAAGATTTTTTTAGTTTTTTGACGATAACTCAGTAACTAAAATAAATAATGAAAAATGTTATTCTAATCAAATAATTATAAATTTAATTTGCTATAAAAAATGTAGAATAAATTTTTTCAATATATCGTCAAATTTTCAAGATATTTTTAGAAAAAAAAAAAAAACAACAACAATATCTCAAAAATTAAAAGCGGGCTTTACAAAATTGTATTTAAATTTTTTTTATAGAAAATTTCACGACAAATCATTTAACTTGAATAACATTTTTCAATATTTTATGTATATTTACCGAGTTATCAACAGAAAACTAAAAAAATTAAATAACTATATTTTTCATCTGCGATATAAATTTAATAAAAATAACAATATCACAAATTGATGGATGTAATGAAGTCAATAACCTCCTGTGGTTATTACTAACAAGTTGATACACTTGTGAGATAATAGGGAAAAAATACAGCGACAATATATTTATATAGGAACAAGGGACACACGACGATGGATTCAATAGAAAGTTTATTTCCCACAACGGATGCCACACAATGTGCCAGATAATTGGGCTCTTCGTATGTCGTGATAATGGAGTTATATTGATAAGGTGATGCTGTCTCTATATATGTATTTATGTATACATACATACATCGAGTGGGACAATACACGTGGCTTATCGAGCTCGCGACGGTGATCCAATCATACCAAGACCTTGTCATGAAATTGCCTTCGAGCCCTATTTCATCCGGGTCAATTGCCCTCTATCTCTCTAAGATATTTTCTCAAATCCAAATGACACTTTTTCAAAATACTCCCTATATCCTCCTATACCCTTTGTTTACCCACAATTATAACTAATAAAAATTCTCATCACAGCCTAAAAATTGAAGTACCATTTTTTTTTTTTTTTCATGTATTTTACAGTTTTCCGTAATATCCAACGATTCTTTAGCTCAAAATAATTCTCAAAATGGGAAAAAAAAATTTTTTCAGTGAATATTGTTTTTTTCTTTTTAAAAAAATCATATTAAAAAATTTTTTATAATAAAAAATGTATTAATAAAAGCTGTATTATATGTATTATTGTAAAATTAAATGAAAAAAAAAATTTTTTTCTATAAAATCATTCAATGTCCTAACAATAGAGTCAGTCTGAAAATAAATTATGTTATCAAGCTTGACTGAATAAAGCATTGAAATTTCCGGTGTTTCTCGCCAACATCAATAAGGGTAAGAGCACATTTAAAATCATACGTCTTGGTTGTTTGCATAGCTGGCGTTTGAGAGATCATACGTCGTTGTGAAGGTAAAATTTGAGTATATGTGTATATGTGTGTGAGGGGAAGAGCGATCGCCCTAATAGAGTTACTTCCGCTCGAACTAGAGGATGAGAGATACACAAGAGCAATCGATCACGGCCCAGTCAAACGAAATTTCCCCACGACGGCATACACTCCTCATGTGTACACGTATAAATGTGAACTTGAACATACAAACGCATCAGCTGGACGTCGATCACGCTATATATATATATGATGATACTACTCAGCTATACCCGTCACTTTTTCTAACCCCCACATCCGTCTTTTCTCCGCGCCACTCTGCATAATAAATCTCACCAACTCACCAATCATCGTGTAACAGCGTGAAATTTTCATTGTTAAAATTTGTTACACAATTTTAAAATTGACAAATACAAACTCTTAAAATATGATTAAAGACTCTTTTAACATTAAATTTTATTTTTATCAACTTGACAGATTTTTGAAATTTTTTTTCACTCATATAAAATTAAAAAAAAAAAACTTTTTTTCTTTTTTTTTGTTTTAATGGCAATTTTTTTTATTTAGACGTAAATTTATTTATTTAAAAAAGGTGAACATTTTTTTTATCCTTGATTTTGGACTTTGTATTAATGAATTTATGTGAAAAATAAAATTTTGGAAATTTTTTTCAATCTGCAAATATTTTTTTTTTCTCCCGAACATAAATAGAAAAAAAATTGTGATAAATACTAAAAGTATCAAGGTATAAAATTGTGAAAAATAACAATTTTGTCAAGTAATTTTGATACATAAAACGTCATTTTTTTTTATTCTTTCTCGCACACTGTACATATATATAAGTAATTTTGATCCATAAAACGTCATTTTTTTTTATTCTTTCTCGCACACTGTACATATATATAGATATTTTTCAAGAGAGGAACAAAAGAAGTTTTTCTCGAGTTTAAAAACGTCAAAGTGACAACGAATGTGAAGGGCAATGTGTGAAAACATTTCTCCGTGAGCTTTTAAAAGAGATTAAGAGCTTTTCCTTCATGTTTTTCCGTTCATTTGTTCACTGTGCTCGATGGAGTGGAGTTCGACTAGAGTTGAGACAACAAAAACCACTTCTCCTATTCTGACCGCATCGTCAGGTAAAGTTTAACATGGCTCCTCTCGCGCAAGATATATTATATAATAATTAAAAAATGCATAAAATTAATCTAACATACCGTTAATTTACCCATAAACATTGTGCTATTTTCCACCAAGAACATTTAAATATGTAAAATATAGAGAAAAAAAAATTATTTTTTCATTTGTCAGAGGATTTTTTATATAAAAATTAAATTCTATATATATGTAGCCTCATGCGAATTACATATACAATTCTACCCACGATCGCACTTTACCTTGGAACAAAAGGTCTTATTATTAACCACGCGCCATATTTCTATAGGGTAAACCTCGCATTCATGCAGGTAATACCATTATAAAAGTTACCCACAATGCCCATATTGTTGAGCGCAGAAAGTAACACGTATAGAACGCCTTTGAGGCACCACGGTTTATTCAATCCTTTTACACACGACGAATAACGAGACTTATATATTAATATCATATCAAAAACTGCCATAAAAAAAAAATAAACAACTAAAAAAACTGTAAAATAACGTTGCTAACTTATCGACAATTAATTAACATGGTAAACGAGCATACTTAAACAAATCTTCCCAACATCAATATTACGAAAAACTGAAATTTTTAAAGCTATTTTATCATGAAAATATTAAGTTTTTGTTTCAGATTAAGCAAAAAAAAATTTTTTTTAATGGTTGAAAAAAAATTTTTGTGAAGAGTTTGAGCTTGTATTTAAATATTTCTATTTTTAATCAATATTGTATGAGATAAAATATGAAATATTCACAATTTCATGTTGAGAAAAAGAGAGAGAGATGTTTTATATTTTTTATTTCTGACTTTGACGATATAATATTCTCTCAACACACAGATAAAACTAACCAAACTTCAATCAAAATTTGCCCTATGGCATTTTATCAAATTTTATCGTGCATAAAATAAATTATAATCTACTGAAAAGTTAATTACTTTTGATGAGTTATACGGTTCCAGTTATAGTAACATCAGAGTTACACAATTATATTTCTATTCAATCTTTTTTTTTTTTAATTCAAATCTTACAAAATTTCTAGTTTCCAATAAAACAAAATTTTTTTAATTTAATAACAAATTTTTAAAAATAAGTTAAATCAAAAATTTTAAAAAATTTATCTTCAAAATTCGTGTAGAAATAAAATTATTGCAAAAAAAAAAATGAAATTTTAAACCCTAAGTAAAATTTTAGAGATAGAATTTTTTAAATATATCGAAAAATTTAATTTTAGATTTTTTATTACAATGGTTATTTAAGTAATTCAATGGATAAAATTTACAAAAGTATTTAAAAAAAAGTCTTGGGTATTTTTAAAAAATACTGTTAAACAAGCAGTCTAAGCTGATTCCTCTAGCTAACGCAACTTCTCACACCAAGATAAAACTCGAGCCGATAAAAAAGATTACTATTCCCACAAAAACTTTTTTTATACTACCTGACGATCCTATTATCGATAGAACCCATCTCTAAGTAATCCAGACGATGGTGCCGAACCTCGGCTTATACCCTCCCAACCAATATTTTCGCAGACATATCTCGTAATAATAATATCCATTGCTTTTCTCCACCCATACTACGCGCCATCAGCGCAAGAGATGAGTTCTATGACTCAGCACTCTCCTTCTCCTCATACTCGTCGGCTGGGAAATAACCTTGGACAGGCTCTTTAGCAACTTAACGCCATACTATGGCGAATCTTCGTTTTGCTTATCAAATCACATTCAACCATTTCAACGACGTGCATGATCCAATTTTCTCAGATTAATCACGACTATTCGACTTTTACTCAACTGATTATTTTTTTTTTACCCTAAACATACTTTTAAATTGTACTCCATAACTTTAATTAGGTTTTTAATTTGCTACAACGGTTTGTAGTTTTATTTTTCAACTAAATTGATAAAACGAATAAGAAAAATTTATAAAATATATATATTGAAAAACTTCTCAAAATGTTTTCTTTAATATTAACCATGAAAAAATAGTTGAATTAGTTGGATATAAAATAAAAAATAATTATAAATTAAATTGAGAGAAATAAAATTTTTGTGATAAGAAAAATGATATGGAAATTGACATGACTACAAGGTCTAAAGTACGTTTGGTTTTTACATATAAGGTAAGAGAGGTATAGAAGCGCGGCACAAGATAAACGGCGTCTTCGCAGAACCAACCAAGATTTATATGCTTGATCGGAGAAAACGGGGGAAGAAGAAGGTGCGGCTGGGGACCAAATGAGTGGGTTTAATCGACACTCTAATTTAGAGGGGCTGAGATCAGTTGGGGCTGCAGACACACTGTTTCTCGAGAGCCAAGAGTATAAGCTTGTATTAGTTGTGGAGTAGGCGAGCGTTCACTTGCAATACCACGTCGATAAAAAAGACTGTGGGTCGCCAGAACGATCTTTATTTAACCTTTATACGTAATTTAGAAACCTCATCTTCTACTCTATATCTCTCAAGTGCTTGAAAAATATACTGACTTCTTTTTTCATCTCAATTTATAATTTTTATTAAATATTAGAAAAAATAAATATTAATTTTACCCGAGCATTTATATATTCATTATTTTTTATACTTCAATTATTTGTTTATTTATTGAATTTATTTATCGCGTTTTATGAATTTTAAATTGAAATAATCAGAATATTTGTTTTTTATCTGAATGTGAAATATAATTTTTGTTTTTATTGATGTAAAAAGAATGGAAACGGTAAAAATTCATGAAAATAAAAACAATAGTCGATGTGAGGGCATAAGAAAAATATTTTCTCCCTTTTGAATCTTTTGATATTCAAACAAGCTCGTGTCCAAGCGCAATTGTGAAAAGGCGTACCAGTTGCTTTACTCACTCTCTCATAATAATCCTAAAACTTATTCTATCATCCAACTAAACCGGCTGGAAAATTATTTTTCCAACGTAAAACTATGATAAATTTATTTAAAAAAAAAAAACAAACAAACAAATTGAGAAAGAATTTGTCTACTTAGGATTTTTATTAAAAAAAAATTAAAAATATTTTTTCTCACGTCAAAACATTTTCTTTAACAAAAAAATTAATTTTTCATCCTCAAAATTGTCAACCGTAATTTCTTCATTCATTAGTTGGAAAAAAAAAAAAAAACAATTTTATCTACAAAAATTCATCCATTTTCTAACAAAAAGTCATTTTCCTCGCTGAATCAAGAGAAAACTAACTAAATTTTTATCCTAGAAAATCATTTTTTAACCGATTTTCTAAAAAAATAAATCCAAAAATGAATTTCCCTTTTGACAGAAAATAATTCAAAAAATAAAAATTTTCTCACGACTTGAAAATTCAATTTTTTTTTCAAAAAACAATGATAATAAATTTTTTCAAGTGAATAAATACCTTACAAAATAGTTAAATATATTGTTTCACAAGTTTGACATTATAGTTTACCATGAAACAATGAGATTTTCTCATTATTGACAGGGACAACAAAGAGAGAAAACGTTACAGTTTCCCTTGGTAATGATTTTCAACTGCACCAAGGCCATCGAGTCGACAAAGTCACCTATACAACAATGGCATTGCGATGGAAAAGGATGAGTTTAAAGGCGAGTGAGTGTGCGCACTCGATTAATCTCGCAATCTGGATGGAGTGGCTACGAAAGACCCTATGAATAACTCATGAGCGTCATCTACCTGGGTCGAAAGACATCGGCGTATAATTTAGTCACTTCATTTGTCGTCATTACTATGCCCAATCATTATTCCACCGTCATTTATGGTCATGAACACACAGAACGCAATCTCTCATTCGTCACAATTAAATATCTTCTTTTTTTTCAACTAAATTCAACACACAAAACTCGTATATAAGCTGTTTTAGCAAAGGTAATATGGCGCTGGCAATGCCTCAAATGTAACCACAATCAGTAGGGAATGGGACTGCAAGAGTTGGCAAGAGAGAAATAAATGAGATGAGGATAAATTTGTGGCGTGCAAATGCCAAAGTGAGGTCAATTCACTAGTCATCTCTTATAAGCTCAATCCTGCCTATAGTAATTTCACTGGGGTTATACAGGGCTTTTTGGATAACCATGTAACGAGGTTTTTAGTTGGATAAGCTTTTGGTAACTCTGTTTCAACCATTGACAGATATAAACCTCAAGAGTAAATCTCATTAACCGGTTTTAATGAACTTTTTCGTTGAAAAATAAGGAATAAGCATATCTAATTTTTTTTCACATCTAAATTTTACAAAAATATATATTTTTTATCCCGTAATATTGAAAAAAAAAAATTTTTTAACAAATATAAAAATTTGAAAAATTTGATCAATAATAAAATTCATAATTTTTTTCCTTTTTTTTTAATTAAAAAATTGACCAATTTTTAATCCTTACATCGTGAATTAGTAAATGAAACAATCAAAGAGGATAATTAATGTTCTATAATGACACAAAGAGATAATAATTCAATATGGTTATTCATGATCAAGCCGTACGAAGAGAAACAATAAAACTCAAATCAAATATCATTGCTGTGCCATCATTATCATCATCATCATTACCATCTAGTGCACAATGACTTAACTCTACTATAATTAGAACATTCTAAAAAATTATTTCTACCAAAAAAATCCAAAAATCAGCAAAAAAATTGTCAAAATCAACCACCAAGCTATATATAGGACGAAAATTAAATATTTCCAAATGGATCGTGAACGTTCACCATCCTCCCTTTTTCTCTCTCTCTCTCTCTCTCTAGGTAGCTCAAAAAAATCACTGAAATTGAATAGCCCTGGTTAAGTATACAAAAAAAAAAAGAGAAAAATTCCTTTGAACGTTTGGGAATAAAATAGACGAATGGAGTGAAAAAAAAAAATAAAAAAGTGATATTGAAAGACACGAAAGAGAGACAGAAGGGCGGCTGGTATTTCTTTTACGTCCACGAGGACGATTGTAACCTCCACATCCGAAATCCTTTTGGCCAGTCGTCGTTTCACCCGGATGTATCTCTTCTTTTGTAACCTCGTCGTCGTCCAAGCTCTCTTTCTCTCTATCTATCTAGCATTTCTTCCTATCTTTTCTTTGCCCTTTCCCAAACGAATAAATCTATTACACTCTGGCGACGCTCTTTGTGGACTCGCCAAAGATATAGCCCCAACACGCGCTCCGGCGTACGTTCGTTCGCCAAGCCAAGACGACGACGAACCAGTTTTCCTTGCCATGTTGGCTGTTGTTCAAATGCTCTATTTGACAATAAAGACAGGAAAATATAAACGAACGAGTGGGCTCTTACTGGGCCAAGAGATTTTTGTTTTTTCTTTTTGCCAGTCAAACATCGTAATTTCGTCTGATTTAAGTGTTAAAAAAAAAAGAAGAATTATTTTAATTAATTAACACGTGATTTTTGGTATTTGACTATCATCCCATTTTCACCCTCTATTCATACGACACGTCTTTATCCCTAGTCCATCCCCTCGAAAAACCTCGGGTTACAAATGGAGCAAGAAATGTGTTTGTATTTTGGAGCTTGGCCAGATAATCCGCAGTAATAAATATCTGTGTGTACAGCGTCATGTGATTGGTTTTATCTCTTTGTATATATAGATTCACGTAACCTACACTCGAATGACCCCACAAACTATAGCCTTCCAAGGAGTCCACGCGCACAAAGTCGAGTGCACCCAAGCGAGAGAAAATGGCGAATCACAAAATATTAAGCTGTACATTTGGAAACTTTACCTCAAGAGGGTTAAACCAATTTTTTTCACAAAAATATCTAGTCTTGCTATCTTTTTAGAGTCTCTTATTTAACGGACAATACACGTCATGTATCGAATTTTACTCTAGAAATACTTTTTCTTAAGATTTTCAAAGGGAAAAAAATTTTTAACTATAAAAAAAAAAATATTGAAATAATTTAAAATATTTAATTTATAGTCTCTTCTCTAAAGAATAACACGTTATGTACCAAGTTTTATTTTAGAAATAATTTAAAACATTTAATATGTATTATTTTGTAGGAAATTTCGTTGAAATAATATTTTTAACTAGTTAAAAATATTTTTAAAAAATGATAAAAATATCGTGTATGTGATGTGAAATGTTTGGGTATCTTTTAATTAATTGTGAAATGAATAAATTACAATGATGATGAAAATGTTCGTAGAGTGTGAGCAACAGCCATTATTAACCACGACTCACAAAAGACATGTTGGATGTTAATTTGTAGCGGAGAACTGAGTTTAGAATGCACGACGAGTATTCATCATCTGTGAAGTCAACTCAGAGCTGTTCGGTGGAATTAAATGCAGTATGTGAGCAGAAATGCTTGCTTCAGAGTCGTACACAAGCAGAATTTCATAGTGCGTACAACTCAGTTAAACAAACTCGAGCCAAATAAAAAAAAAAATTCCTCAACGATGTGCAATTATAAACAATATTATAAATTCATTTTAATCAAGTCCGAAAAAAAAAAAAATTTTTCTGCAATTGCAATAATTCACCATATATCATAATGAAAAAAAAATTATCAAAACAAACATTCAACTAATTAATTTCTGCAAAAAAAAAAAATGCTAGTGAAATTTCATCAATTACTTTTAAAAAAAAAAAAATTTTTTGTCTGTAAAATAAATTTTAAGCTTTTTCGAAAATGTACTCATATTTTTTTTTTTTTGTAAAAAAAATGCGTAAAAAATTTTTTTATATATTAAGCTATTTAATTAAATGGTTTTTCGATAGTGCAAAAGCTGTTCATGGAAAATTATTATCAATGAACACAGCCTGCGGCATAGTAGTAGCCTATATATACCTAAAATCGAACGGTCATTAAAGTTCAATTGCCTCACCAATTAATTACGTGGATACGACTTTCTGGCTGGTCCACAAGGTTTTCCCCGGGAGACATTTCACACAATACGATATTAACTTATTTTTAATTTCCAACCTAACGAGAAGAAAAAAAAAAGTCAAAAATTTTCCTACCTGTTCTATACACACTGAAACCCAATGAATAAACCACCACAGGCACACACATATAAAATGCGTAATACTATACAGAATATGTAATATTAATTTCCTCAACAAAATGAGCTTCATTATTTACCTTTCCGTCCTACCAAACACAGAGAGAAATATGAAAATTTCAACGGGCATAGAAAAATTAATTAAAAATTATGATATTATATTGTAAATTGAATGATTCAAAAGAATAAAAAAAATTGCTTTAAAATTTTCTATTATCGAAAATGTGAGTTATTAATTAATTAGTTAATTAACATTATCAGTGGGTGTATAATGAACGATTTTAGCGAGGGATTTGCAGAGCACCAGTTAATTTAGCACAATTGGCGAGTGAATTCGACGTAGATCGGTAATGATTACACACTTGTACTGTAGATAATGAGAATCTGTGTGTGCTCCACCGTGTTTCAGACCTGTCACAGCCTCACGACAGGTCAATAGCACTGTGTGAGAAAGCCACACTTACCGACCGCAAAGCATAAAACGTCACTTGCACATGGTGTTTTGTGCGCGCTCCCTTTATGAAATTGCAAACACTACCACAACTACACCTATACTCTGTTTCTCCTCTCCCTTTTATACACCTGATGCACTTGTGACACTTTCCGCCACCTCGCAGTTACAATACAATATTTATCTTTTAATTATTATAAAACAAAAATATCACATTAATAAAAAATAATATCCATCAAATTTTTTTCAACTTTACTTAATTCATGGGAAAAATAAATTATTTACCTAATAAAAAAAATATATTTTCCTTAATTATTGCTGATGTAAAAAAATTTGAAAACAAATTTTCAATATAGGAAAAATTTATTTTCCAGTCGCGGTAAAATTGAGTTTTGTTGAAAAATTCAAGCGCAAAATTTTGTTAGAACTGTTGAAAAACTTTTTTATATACCCACCTCCCTTGCTCCTATCAAAAAAAAGAAATTTTTTTTCCACGCCGGAAAAAATATAGAAATTTTCTCGAATTAAATAATTAGAAAATTTTGATATTTCACTCACCGTCTGCACAAAGGATGATGGCAAAAAGACACACAGTGATCCATTTAAAAACTGTCATTTTCTGCAACTGGAAAAAACAACAAAAATTCACTGTTATTTTTTTTTCTACCACAAAATAAACACTGTTATGTGGCGCGCAATAACACAAAAATCGCAGAAAAAATTGTTCGCGACGGCTAGATGCTGACTGACATGAAAACCCAAGTCGCAGGAGCAACACAAAAGCCCGACGCATGCGTCATAAAACTCCACGTGCGCCTATCTAACGTTTCACTTGTTCCACGAGCTTGCGAAAAAGACGGAAAATACCTTTGCTTGGAAAAGCGACCCACTGAATCTTCGCACCTATTGTATCCTCCCCCTCCCCCCGCAGACCCACACACATACTCTCTCGTATCTATAGTGTTATACATTATATATAGTACACTGTGCGCCGTAATCTGAAGAAAATCCGAAGGTATTAGCTCTGAGATTAATCAAAAAGTTTCGCAATTCTTCCATTAATTCCACTTTGCTTTAATTTTATTTTCAATCTACAAGCAGCTGGTTGACTTTATCATAAAAGAAAATATTCCCATTGAATGAATTTTCATTGCACAATTAATTTCTACATATTAAATTTATACATTTTTTGATGTATTTTTTTTTTTCTCAAATCAAAAAAAAATTTCATCAATATTGCTCACCTTAAATCTCGTCACAATTTATTTTTTAATGAAGTCACATTCAATTTTAAACAAAACAAAAAAATTACAGAATAATTTTCACATATACACGGCACGACGCAAAAAAACGTGAGAATAAAAATTTATACAGACACAAAAGAAGCATTTTTACTCCAAAATTCCACGTAAAATTATTTTCAGATTTTCAAGTTAAATTTTAGACAAGAAAAAATCAAGTAAATTTTCATTTTATCCCCACTGGAGTTTCTGCGCACTGTCTACAACGCAAAAACGAATATGAAAATTTTCAAAGACTAAAAAACATCACTTCTACTTCGAATTTTCACTTAAAACCACTTCCACACAACTACGCACACTTAATAACACCGATTCACTGTTTTAAAATAATTAATTTACAATTAAAACACGGCGTAATTGGCCATTTTTCGCGGAGCGACATTTCACGCGTCCGTGACCGTGACGAAAAAAAAACTCACGTCAGATTTTCTTTTCTTTCCTTTGTCCGGTCTCTTCTCTCCCCCCGCGTGACATCACGCAAAAAAAAAAATTCACGATGACGCCGATAGAAAAAAAAATCGATACATACAGACAGGAATAGACACGCAAATTTTCACCGCGTTTTATTCCTCATTTTTTTCATTATAATTTATTACTTCCATCGATTAAAGTGACTAAAAAAAATTAATAAACAATAAAAAAATTAAAATTAAACTTTTTTTGTCTTTCTAAATCCTTAAAAAATACATCGACTAGCATGTGCACACCTTGCTGAGTGAGCTACTTATTTTAGAGAATTTTTTTGTAATTGATAGTTGCAAAAGACGCGTTACGGTGTCGCTGAATTATTTTATTATTTTCTATTTTTTACTCTCTAGCTCTAAACACGAAAAATATCATAGATGACATGACTATTTCTCATGAATTTGGAGTACCATACATATGATAACAACAAAATCGTTATAAAAAATAAAAAATTGCATGTTTTAGACGCATGTCTACTGCCGCGGGTAAAAGGAAAAAATCTTTTTATATAGGAGGTAAAAGGGAATCAAATGACGTCCTTTGAAGTAAGAAGTAGGAAATTTCGCCAGCGGAAATTATCTCGCGGGTGTCAGGCCCGCAGAGTCGACGAATTATCTCAACTAAACGCAGACTACTACATGTACAACTACAGCAACGCGACTACCACCACTTTCAGCTTGCTCAAACCCTCTTTCTCAACGTGCGCGCGCGAGTTCTGCATAGCTTTGTCTCTGGTGTCTGCTTTCATCTAACTATACCATTCCTTTATCTTCCTTCTTCCAAAGTTATCTCCTTCACCGGTGCGATCACTGAACATACATACACGTATATAAATTAATACGCACGTATATATGTGTGTTTTACTTCGGGATGTTTGGGCAAACTCGTGCCTTAACTGTACAGTCGCACTTCGTTCGCCAACATTAAATGTAAGATTAGTCGCCTAAGATTTGTTAGTCTAGTCTACAAAATTCTATGTATTTACTTTAACATTTCATTTATTGCCTACAAGAAATATAAAATAAATTTTTTTTCATATTCTTCGTTATTTTCGAGATATTTGAAAAATCAGAATTTCAAAAAATCGACACTATCTCAAAAATGATAAGAGATATAAAAAAAATGCATTGGATATTTTTTGTATGAAATTTTATCCTCATTTGTCTATTATCACCCTTAGTTACGGAGTTATTAGTGAAAAACTAAAAAAAAAAAAATCACAAAAACTGCAAATTTGGCAGAAAAAAAAAAATTTTTTAACTCAATCAAATATCTTAAAAATTACTTTTAATAAATTTAAATTTAATTAAACGATAATTAAAAGCCATTTTTTACCCTAACAAATTCATTAATTTATTTTTTTTGGTAAAAAAATGTTTTTTTTTTTTGTTAAATACAGAAAAAATAATTTCCCAAAGCCATGATAATAGTTGAAACAATTAAAAAATTTGAAATTTCAGTTTAATAAAAGAAAATATAGTGATTGATAGGGTAATTCTGCAACAAACAGGCGTGCTAATGAATGTAGATTTACATCGACACCATTTCCCGAGAAATAAAGACACCCAAGGGAGTAATCTTCACGTCTGATAACTCCCTGTGGGTGATGTAAGTCGATATTGGTTAATGTCTCCTCTCGTATAACTTAAATGATGAAGACTGTCTATGCCACATCAACTAGGCCAGTCGATTTTTGCCATCACCACAAATGCAATATTTAAGCAGTAATAACGGCAATAAAAATGATTGCCCATTACCCGCTAAACTCGGACAAAAGTAATTGACACCCTTTTTCTACTCACCCTAAATTTTCTCGCGTCTCTTTTTCCCCGACAATGTCTCCAAATAAATTTTACAAACACATCATTAAATTCTCTTATATCATACGAAAAAAAAAAAAAAAATGTTTCTTCATTATTTAAAAAAATTTTTCCCCTACAGAATGTTTTTTTTAATTACACTAAACGTCCTCAAGGACATTTTAAATGGTGTAAAAAGAATTAAACAGCGGAAAAGTGAAGATTTTCATGTTACTCTCGCGAATAATCGTGTAAAAGAGCGAATTTTGTTAATTATCGATAAGACTCGTCGGCAAATTAATTTATAATTGGGGACTGGGGTTGTAGAAAGGTGACACGAGGGTCTCTACCTGGCTGAGGATCCACCCTCTCACGAAAGAAGAGACGGCAAGTGATGTAGAGGCAAAGCCTGCTGGCAGCATAGACATTTTCCCTGTGGAAGACGCATGGTCCTCACTAATATGACGTCTGAAATATGGCGCGACGCCGCTGGCGAGATGACGGTGGGTACGATAAGGATGCAGTGTAGCAAGGCCTCAGGCCACCTCGACGCAGCCGGGAAAAAAAAAAAACTAGAAATATTATATCCGGGAAAATTATGAAACGTCCGGGGTCAAGTGCTAGAGGATTATCCAGGTACACGTAGGAATGTGGACTTAATTGTACACATGGAAAGAAAATTTTTAATTAAATAATCAATTTTAATCTTGGAAAAAATTTGTATCACCGGATTAATGTTGATAAAAAATATTAAAATTAAAAAAAAAAAACTTTTTCAGACGAGTTTGTTGGAAAATGAAGGAAATTCATCGATCAGGTAAAATGTGATTATATATTAATGGATGCAATGCAATGCATCACATCAATGTCTGAGTGTGTGTCAGACAGTAAAATAATAATACAAATGGCAGGAACTAATAATTATAGCATAAAAAATTAAAATTAATATTGAATGCATGTAAAAATTTTACATTGCTATTATAAATGCAATATTGATATTCATTCATGCCACATAATTCCATATTATATAAATAATAAATATATATTAATGATTTTTGTAACATAAAATTTTGATGTAATGAACAGCGAAAACTGGGACAAAATATGGAATAATGTAAAAGATTGATGGGAAAAATCTTTAATTGTATTTAACTTGCGGAAAGAAATTGATGAAACTCTTGGTTTCCACGCCCGAATGTAGATCCAAGTGATTTTTTTCTGAGATATATTGAATTTTTGTGGTTCTAATGGGTGGATTTTTATGACCGATTTTTAGTGAGGGTGTACAGGGAAGAAAATTGATTTTTTTGTTACGGTGGAATTGGAATGAAAATGTCGGCGCGAGTTTACACGACGACAATCCGAGCAACGGGCCACCATAATAGCGACGTAGTACAGCTTTCGATCGGATTACCTACTAGCGGTCGACTTATTTCCGTCGTGCTCTTGGATTATCTCGTGCAGTTGCTCGCCCTCTAGCACTTCTAATATCCGTGTAATCTCGTTTCACGCATGTCCGCAGTATCACGCAACTCAAAGTTCCCCAGATAATCAAATCGTCAATCCGCTATCAATTAATTCCAATTTCTGGAGTTTTTCTCCTTGAAGAATTCAACGTGTAATTTTCGCATTAAAATTGTACTGAAAGATTTGAATAGTTTCATAAACACTTCAAGGAAAAATTCCCAAACAAAATTTCGAAGACAACTTTGACCCGAACTTCCTATTATTTTCACAGGGAAAATTTATTTTTTTCAAGAGAATCTTGAAAAATGTAAAAATGAAAATTTTTTTAACGCTTTTCCAACCGTAAATTCACTAAATTTTTCGCCTAGAAATTTTTAAAAATGTTTTAAATTTGAATTTTCCGGCGGGAAACTCGCAAAATTTTTTTCCTATAAATTTTTTAAAATAAAAATAAAAGATTTTGAAACTTTTCCAGGATAAATAATTCTCTTAAAAAATTTTTTTAAAAAAAGTGAGTGAAAAATTGCAATTTTCCGGGTACAATTAATGATTTGGTATAAAAATTCAAGAGTAGCTCACGTTCGTCGCGAGTATTTTAGTCAGAGTTTTCAATCTGATTTCAATGTACTTGGAAACACGAGTGGAAAATTTGTCCCATACACGTGACGACAACATTTCTTTTTCGTTTGCGCGGGTGGAGAGCGATTGTGACACCGAGAAAGTGAGTGGTGCCGCACAGATGCCACCTTATAAAGTTTTATTTTCCAAAAACTCGAAGGAACGTCACGGGAAAACGCTGAGGGAGAGGGCAGCAACGTAGCACGTTAGATCGGGCGCGGGGGTTGTGTGCCATACTGGGGGATAAAGAGGGCAAGCGCGTATATCCTGTCAAGCTGTCGCTAGAAGGCACCTCGGCTGCCAACTTATGGGACACGTAGAAACGCCGGCTACGAATATTGCATTGGCCTTCACTGCGTCGCATTTTATGTTCATCCCTTTTTTCATATTCAAAATTATATTTTCACTCAATAATCTCACCCTCAAACCGCATTCCAATTGAAATATTCACGTCAAACTTGACAAATAGTATTGTTTATTCGAAAAATCTATGGTAAATCGGAAAAATAATCAAAAAACTTAGAAAAATGTAGAAAAATTGAAAAATTCTCAAATCAAAAATCTTAAATTCGGGGAAAAATCATTGAAAAATCGTCCAAAAATTGGACAATGTGATGAAAAATATGGAATTTTTGGGAAAAATCCTCAAAAATGTATAAAAATCAAAAACATCATCCGAAAAATTTCTATATTTTTTCCGAACAATAAATTCAAAATAAAATCACTGATTTTGTAATAAATACGTGAAATTTCGAATTTCCCAAGCATTTTGCGACATTTCAGGTTTTATATTATATTCTAGTTCTCTGTGAAACGCTTTGAAAATTTATATAATAACATTCCACATGCAATTTTGTGATGAAATTATTCTATCCTTTAGCGATACTGCAGGTATTTTCTAAAATTTTACTGATATTCTACTCAAAGGCATATAGAAAGACGAAAGAAAAAAAAAAAAGTTTTTGTCCAAGAAAATGTCAAGCTTCAGAAATATATTGCGTCTTGTAAACTGCAGTATTTATATACTGCCATCTTGATATGACATATTTTTCACTGATATAAATCACCAGACATCCAATTAATAATATAAAAGATTTTTAGTTTACTAAAATTGCAAAACTAATTTTTTCTTATTAATCAATGACCAAAATGAAATATCACACGTGAATTATGTGAAGTAAACCAATAAAAATATCGTAGCTTCAAAATATTCAAAGCATCCGTTTAACCTATTAATTGAATTTTTTTTAATTAAACCTTAAATAAATAAATATCGTTTCGAGACTAATTGTTAAATATTTATGATTTAATGTGATTGGACAAATGGCCATTTGGCCATTGATCCATATGCAAAATTGGACTAATAATATTATTACAGATGCGTATTTAATTAATTAATTAATTAATATGATTAATTCTATACAATGTGATAATATTCTGCCGAAGAATAAAAAAATTCATCAAAAACCATTTTTTCAAGACCCAAAATTTATAACTACCCTAAAAATATCTCCAATTTCAAAATTAAAAATTTGGTTTCTCCGTAAAATGGCTAACAAAAAATAAATAAAAATAATTTTCAAACATCCTGCATCCGCACTCTACCGTTCTCAATGCAAAATCTCCAAGCTAAATTTAAAGTTATCCAGAGAGCAGAGAGTAGCACTTGATGATATTACCACGAGCTCTAGATTTCACTAAAAAAAAGAACACCCTCGCGCGACCAATCCCAACGTACGCAAAGTAAATAATAAATCTTTAATAAATAAAAACTGTAAATATTGTGTTAAAAAATGCCAGCAATAATAATAACGGGAATTCCATGCAGTGGTAAAAGCCGGAGAACATCAGAATTGCAGAATTTTTTCATGGAAAAACAGATAAAAGTTGAAATTGTGAGTGAAATCGACGTACTAACCAAAGCAGGTTACAACCGAAACACATTTTTCGCAGGTTAGACTATAAATAATAATTATAAAACAGTATATTCCATTATAAATAACCCGTAAAATATTTTTCTCCACTTTGAGGTTAGATTCCAAGAAGGAAAAAGCTATTCGAAGCGACATAAGATCCAACCTACAGCACCTGTTGAATCCCAAGGACATACTGATCATCGACGCGAGTAATTACATCAAAGGGTATCGCTACGAACTGTACTGCTTGTCAAAATCCTTCAAAACGCCCCAATGCACGGTGCATTGCGATGTTCCGGTCGAGCATGCCTGGCTCTTGAACGATAGACGGCCAGAGGAGGACAAATACTCTCGCGAGACCTTTGATGCCCTCGTCATGAGGTAAATAACCCTTTCATTTACTTGGAAAGATAAGTAATTAATCAAATTTAACAGATACGAAGCGCCAGACAGCAAAAACCGATGGGATTCGCCACTGTTTGCAGTCACTCCTGACGACATGCTGCCGTTGAATGAAATTTATCGCTGTCTTTTCGATGTAAAGGCTCCAAAACCCAATATGAGCACGCAATCGGTAAGAAACAAAACTTATCCATCTGGTATAATTGTAATAAGAGCCCAAAAAAATTGATTTTTGTTGCAGCCTCCCGTTTTATCAACAAATTATCTCTACGAACTCGACAGAATAACGCAAAATCTCGTCAATGTAAGAGAATTTAGACTTATAACGTACATCCAATGATGATATTGATATTAAAAAATTTTTAGGAGATTATTGCGGCTGGGAAATTGGGAATTACGAACGATATTAAGCTGTCAGGGTCCGACTTGTCGTTGGAACGTGGAGGAACAGCCTCACAATTAACGAGACTCAGAAGACAATTTTTGACCTACAGCAAGATGCAACAATTGGACGTTAATAAAATTGCTACTCTTTTTATACAATATTTAAATAAAAGCCTGTGATTATAATTATCTTGTCCAAAAAACGACATTGCTAAAGTGGAATGCTGATCTCTGACGATTCAATTTTCTCATTTTTTTCAATCTCCAGGACGAATTAATCAGCATAAAGTCAATTTCCTACAGTCAGAGAGCCCAAAACGTCTCAACATACAGATAAAGTTTGATATTTCTATTGTATAATGCCTTATAAATGATTTTTTTCAGGTTTTGGCATGCTCCCTATGGTCTAGTATGACTTGAGCTCACGAAAATAATTATTCTTGCACTTGCAGTAAAAAATCGAAGGAAATAGTAAATCCAATTTAAATAGCACTAGGCAATGGATAAAATACATTTTAAATAATCGAACAGTCTAGAAAATGCAAGTAATCTTGGAATTATTCAACTCCAACTCACCTCAAGCTGATGATGCCTCCTAACATTTTCACCAAACACAACAATTTACACACATATTATTTAATGTTTTATGTCCACACGTCACTTTTTCACGATATTTAACCATTTTAATTGGAAAGTTTTGCACAGATGCAACCGAAAAGACCATTTCATTCGAATACATTGGAGCCCAAGAGTGCACTTGATCTGTGGCATGTCGACACAACGATTTCCAGTGATATTCGAAGGTTTTATGAATATTTTATGCACACACGTTATTTGTTCACGATATTTAACAATTTAAATCAAAAAGTTTTGCAATAATGTAACAGAAACAATCTTTTTACTTGGATAAATGCTCGGAGAATGTTCTGGTGCTTTGGCGCGTCCCGAGAGTTCGAACTTATAAAATGGCGGCATCAGTAGCGTCGAGATACCAGATTCCCGCGAAAATTCAATTCTCATTTAAAAGCATTTTTACTTAGAAAAATCATTCCCCTAACTGAATTTAATAAATTTAGAGTGTTTTTTAATAAAATAATGTTTAATTATTAAGTTTTATTCGAGGAAAACATGCATTTAAAATTTTATTTTTTCGCCACGCGATCTTGTGGCAGCAGCGGGAAGTACTGCCCCTTCGTACTTGTTCGTGCCCACTCGACAGTCGAGCGCTCTTTCGGGTTTTTTCAGTCGATTGTGACGCACGAAAAATGGCTCCGGTAAGACAGTTGTTTCTAAAAAATTATTTATTACTTATAAATAACTAAAAATAATCGAAAAATTATTGTAATATCGTGTTTTATAATTATCTGTGCATTTTTTGAAAATAATTTCAACGCAAGTGTGCCTGTGATGGAATTAAAATCAATGGATTCATTTTACCAAACTCATGTGATCCCCTAGCCTATAAAGTGATCAGAAACATTGATGTGACATCAAAGCGTGTTTGTGTCTACCAAAAATACCATGAAATGTCTAATTTTTGTGTTATTATTTACAGCAAGTTGCTGCAAAGAAGCCAGCCAAGGCCGCCGCGCCTAAAAAAACAGTTTTGCGAGGGAAAAACCAAAAGAAAAAGGTCTCCCTCAAGTTCACGATCGACTGCACACATCCTGTCGAGGACAATATCATGGATGTAGCCAGTTTTGTAAGTTTGAAATTATTTTTAACACTTACATCAACCCTAACCTCACATAGACCATGTCTGACATCGCTCATTTTGCCATAAAATACTCGTTAATTGACTCAAAATGTGTTTTTACAGGAGAAATACCTTCAGGAGAGGATTAAGGTTAATGGAAAGACCAGCAACTTTGGCAATAACGTCACATTGGAACGTAACAAGAACCAATTGTCGGTCAACAGTGACATTGACTTCTCCAAGCGGTGGGTATCGAGTCAAAACGAGTGTTTTCCTAACCAAGAGCGTTGAAAAAAATTATTTTCTGCTCGCGGAAAGCAGTAAAAAGCTACACTGAACCCGATATTTGCACTGATTAGTATCCCTTGTTTTTATAGGTACCTCAAGTACTTGACAAAGAAGTATTTGAAGAAGAACAAGCTCCGCGACTGGCTTCGTGTCGTATCAAAGGACAAAAATACCTACGAACTTCGTTACTTCCAAATTACAAGCCAGGAAGACGACGACGACACTGACGCTGAGTAAATGTTTATTTTTTTTATTCGGCATGGATTTCGTACATGTTTGTATAAATAAATGTCGCAATAAAATAATTATTCATACCTACATCTCTGAAAATTACCCTGCAATTAGTTGAGACAAGTTTGGGATCCACGTGAGGGCATCAAATGTATCAATTGCGACACTTGTCAGGTGTGGCGTATTAATACGAGTTGTACAGCTGTCACGAGCCTTTGATAAGCCAGCCAATCACTGCAGGCATTTATTAGTTTATTCCTATTACGCTGCAGATATTTTACTTGATCTATAGGAGAAATAAAAATAATTATATGACACTTGCAAGTGAATTTTTCATCATATGGAGAAGGATTTAATTTTTTTTAATTGTAGATACGGATGAGGGAGAGGTCAGTGGATGTTGAAAAAAATTAAATTTCAATCTAGACCGACAAAAATTGGGATTTTTTCGTCACTGCGTAGGAAAGTTGTCGTGTGATCTGCGCAAGCGTTGATATTGTTGTTACTCACTCATACACATCTACAGACGCGTTAGAGAGTGCATACAGCGTTTTCTCTCGATAAATTTGACCATTTAGTCTTGTGAAAAATTGATTTATTGTTGTGAAAGCTCAAAGAATAATTCTTAAACTTGATTAACACACTTGTGTAAAAGAAAATTTAAGTATTAAGAGATCGACGTTTTACGCGATCATGAAATTCCAGTACAAAGAGGAGCACCCCTTCGAAAAGAGGAAGACAGAAGGTGAAAAAATTCGTCGAAAGTATCCTGATAGAGTACCTGTAAGTCACATATGATTATTTTACAATTAAATTTAATTAAAATGGTTTTTTTCTCATGAAAATATCGTGAAATATTCTGATCAATGTCGTCAACCTGACAAAACATGAGTCGCGATTTTTCATCAGATGACGACATTCTACACAGATATACAACGACTTTCAAGGCCCTTTCTTTCGTATTCTCACAGTGCACTGTTATTTTCAAACAGAAAATCCACGCAATAATTGTGCAACGCGCAAATTTATTCATTTTTTTTTTAGGTTATTGTTGAAAAAGCCCCCAAGGCAAAAATCAGCGATCTCGACAAGCAAAAGTATTTGGTACCATCTGACCTCACTGTAGGTCAGTTTTATTTTCTAATTCGTAAGCGAATTCACCTGCGTCCTGAGGATGCTCTATTTTTCTTCGTCAACAACATCATTCCTCCTACCAGCGCAACCATGGGATCACTCTACCAGGTTTGTACTTTCTAATCATCCAATAACACGTTAAATATGCAAAATACCAAAAAATTTTATTAGAATGAAAAAATTAGTCATTAAATTTATTACAAAAAACGTGAAATAAAGTTTTTTATATCTCTCTTAGTTTTTAAGAAATTTTCCATTTTTATAAATTTTTCTTAATGCGATATATGTTCTTAATTCTTAATCAAAATTTTATCTGTTATTTTTTAGGAACACCACGAGGAAGATTGTTTTCTCTACATTGCCTATAGCGACGAGAATGTCTACGGACACTAGACACTGCTACGCACGCGAATATATTTCATTAATTAATTAATTAATTAATTAATTAATCTGGAGTTATAGAACCTACATTAAGAAATGTCAAAAGGTCGCTGACGTGGATTAGTTGGTAATATATCATGTATATTTCTTTATTATTTTTTTTTCACCGTAAAAATCATTTAAAAATCATTGTATCCAGTGCATGAGTGTGATTTGTCCTTGTTAAATCACATTTCACAGATAAATCATTGAAATTCTGCTTAGAAAATCCTCAATTTACGTGATTAAATTATTGCTGAAAAATATATAAAAAAATCATATAATCTAAAAAAAAACCAATCTATATAAATCAATATTTAATCCGTAGTTAATTTGAATTAGTTTGATATTGATGTGATATTTGATTTTTTCTTTTAGCTAAAAAACAATTATCTTACTATTATTCTATTTAATATCACATGAATTTAAATTTTAACGTTTGGTGTATCAGATCAAATGACATGTTAATCCAAATAAAATAAATAAAAATTTCATTGCTTTCGTGATCACTGCCGCCAGTCATCAAAAATTCTCTTTGTAACTACAATTTAATCTACGAAACAAATCGAACATCTTTAACTATTGAAACCAATAAAAAAAACCTGCAATGACATTCAGTACATTTCGTTTCATCGAAGCGAAACGATGGAAGATTTCGACGTGTTCAACGCAACAAATCAAACAAAATACATTATTTCCGCAATTAATTTGAACAAAGAGGACTGTAATTGGCTCGTAACGAGTTCGTTCATCATCTTTACCATGCAAACGGGCTTTGGAATGCTCGAGTCGGGCTGCGTATCACTAAAAAACGAGGTGAACATCATGATAAAGAATGTCGTAGACATTTCCTTGGGTGGATTGACCTACTGGGCCTTTGGATTCGGTATGAGTTTTGGCCTCGACGCGCCAACAAATTCATTTATCGGCACAAGCGGCTACCTACTGGATCCCTACGTCTCCGACGAGCTTCTCGGCCCCATCAGCGCGGCGTTCCTCTTCCAGCTGAGCTTCGCCACGACCGCGACGACAATTGTTAGCGGAGCGATGGCCGAGAGGTAGAAACCAGCGCGGAGAGTAAGTTTATACGACTGAAAACAAATTGGCTATTAATAATTTTAGGTGCAATTTCAAGGCCTACTGCCTGTTTTCCTTCCTCAACACAGTCGTGTACTGCATTCCAGCCGGCTGGGTGTGGGGAGACCACGGATTTCTGCAGAAGTTGGGAGCCGTGGACATTGCAGGCTCGGGCACCGTGCACCTGGTCGGTGGAATATCTGCTCTAGCGTGTTCCATCATGCTGGGCCCGCGTCTTGGCCGCTACGACTTCGGAGACGAGCCTCTGCCGCTTGGAAACCCAGTTAACGCGATTCTCGGGCTTTTTGTCCTCTGGTGGGGCTGGCTGGCCTTTAATAGTGGCAGTACTTACGGGTTGAGCGGGGAAAAGTGGAAATTTGCCGCTCGCGCAGCCTTGTCGACAATTATGGCCAGCATCGGCGGTGGACTCGTCGGTCTAGGCTTCAGTCTTACCAATCCTCATGGTATTGACATCCTCAGTCAGATTAATGGCATTCTCGGGGCCCTCGTGGCCATCACAGGCGGCTGTTTTCTCTATCGCTGCTGGGAATCCATCGTTGTTGGCATGATTGGCGCGTTTTTAACGTGCTTCACCATGCCCTTGCTTGATAAACTCAAAATTGACGATCCTGTCGGCGCAGCAGCCACTCATGGTTGTTTCTCTCTGTGTTTTTAGTATTTTTAATTGATTTAGGAACGTGAAAAAATTTTTTTTAGGCACCTCAGGACTGTGGGGAGTCCTTGCCATTGGAATTTTCGCAGATAATCCACAACCTTTGAACACAACGCGCGGCAGAAGTGGCGTTTTGAAGGGTGGAGGATGGGAATTGCTTGGAATTCAAGCCTTGACTGCAGTTTGTCTCATTATCTGGGCCTTTTCCACGTCTATCCTACTATTGTGGGTTAGGAAAAAAAAATTTTTGTTGATTAATTTGTCCATCTGAAAGAATTATAAAAATATTTTTTACAGTTTATTAACAAAATTATTCCCATACGCATGCCTGAGCGTGAAGAACTCCTCGGAGCAGATTTGTTTGAACATCGAATAAAGCACAAACAGGTTTGAAGATATCGTGAAATATCCTAAAGAAAAAATCAAATTCAATTAGTTTTTTCGCTTGTAGATTGGAATTAGTCGGGCTCTGTCTGCTTTGAGACCCTTTACAGGCAATGAAACACTGGCAAATGTGATTTCCGTGGGAATTAATCCCGGACATGAGCAATACATGAACAATTATCGAAATGAGAAGAAAATTAAGCAATTAATGGCCATGATGAATCGAAATAATCGTGAATTTTCCGTTAATCGCGGGAAAACTGTTGTTAATAAGACAACAGATGTGCCAACGTCGAAATTTGTTTGGCAGGAATAATTCGATTTTAGGAATAAAAAAAATTAATTTAATAGATTATTATGATCTAAAAAAATGACGTGTTATTAATTCTAGTATAATACTAAGTTACATTGAGTCTTGATTAGATAATTATTATGCTTGTACAATCATAAAAACACTCACTTTCACGCACTCGTACTCGATTCAATCGAAATTGTATGGAAGTACAAAATTATTTAGATGATATTCATCTAGTTTACGATTTTTTTGGACGTTACAATGGATGTTTACGTTTCATAATTTTTTTTTTTATTTCATTGTCAATGTCATTATTATGTTTTTTTTTTGTACCGCTGTAACTCTACGAAATTCCATATCATTGCTTTTTTTTCATCTTCTTATTGTACACTAGACCTAAGTTGATTAAATTCAAATTACTCCGTATTTACAAAGAAAGAAAAAATCATCTCTCACATTGGCATCGGTGGGAGCACGATAAATGCAAAAAAATTAGTGATATGAATAAATAAATATCGATATGTATAAGAATTATAATACTACAGTCTAAATTTAATGGAATATTTGGTTGTACTTGATGTCTATGGCTTATGGTGAACACAAAATCGGGCTTTCAAATTGTATTATCAATCGCTTAAGGATTAAATAACCTCATCTTACCTTCTTCTGTATTATTAGTAACTAGTGTTTGCCCACTGTTCTACTTCTGTGGGCAATCCCGGGTAATTTCTCACAGCCTGAATCACCTGCTGCGGTGTCACCAAGAATTTATACGACTGAAATTCTTTATCTGTCTTGGAATTCACGCCTCCAATTGGCTCCAAAAGTTCGAGGTTCTAAAAATCAATAAAAAATTAAGAATATTTCTCATTATATATGTAGTTTTTAAAGATTATTCTTACCTTTATGTGTTCAAACGCTTTCATAATCACCGGCCGACCCACTGACTGAATTGACGATGTTTGATTGGCAAATTTCATGTAGCGATCAAAAACACCCTCGAAATTCAGCGGCTCACCATCGAAAATCTCAGTCTCCTGCTTCATTGCTATGATCTACAACACGAAAAAAAAAAAATTCTGTCAATTACGAGAGTTTACGGCCTCACAAATTTTGTTAAAAAACATTCAGCCAACATGTTTATATACGTACGAGACTGAGTTCGAGAACAGACAGGCCTTCGAGTATAAAGACTTTATCATCGCGTGAAACGATTTTATTGGCTTCAACAAAGTCATTAATCTCTAGTTTTGGGTGATTTTCATCCAGAGTAGAGACTGCAACAGCCAGGAAATTGCGGAAGCTCCGTTCGCTCATATCCAGCTGATAAATTCTCTTCAGAAGATTCACCATCGTGACATTAGTCGCGAGTTTTTCTATCGAATTATTCCAACGTGCACCAAACTGAGGATCTATCAAGCAATCGTCATACTCCTCGATACAATTAACATTTTCATCGTCCGGGACACTGAGGAGATTGCGAAAGAGCTCGATTCTCTGATCAAAAGGTGTGGTGGCCGTTGATTGCTCTGTCCCGATGTCGCCCGGGTGTAGAAAAACTTGCCGGTGGGAAAATCGAGATTTCACGCGTTTCTCCAGCAGCTCAATGACATCAAGGCGACAGGTAATGCCCAAAACACAGACAGGAGCCTGTGCCGTTTGTGCAACGTCGAAAAGATTGTACAAAAGTGTCTGATTGTGATGATTGCAGAATAAATCAAACTCATCGAGGACAAATATGCAGGGCTGAGAGCGTTTTTTATCCCCAGACTTCAGGCACTCAAGTAGGAAATTTAAATTCTCAGCAAACGTGCCGAAAACCTTGTCCCCAACGGCATTTTCCAGTTGCATTTGACGTGTAGCGTCAATCAGAGCAAGACGATCATCAGTGTGGACTAGACCGTGCAGATTGACAATCAATGCATTGTCTTTGAAGAATTTTGAGGCAGATAATTCCTTAATTACACTGTTTACCAGGGCAGTTTTGCCACATCCGCGAGGTCCGATGAGCAGGGCTGAATTACTCTCTCCTGATTCAACTGTTCGCTTGATTAGATCGAGGATATGCTGTCGTTCCTTCTCGTGATGACGAAATTTCGTTTCTGGACACAGGATTTTTCGTTTAAGATACTTTTTTGTTAATAATACCATGTTGTCTTGAAAATCAATAGCCATATTCGGCCTCTGAGTCATTTTTCCTGTAAAACTTGGACTTGACACGGACGGAATAGGTTAATTTTGTCGAATATGAGGTGTTAAATTAGATGTCACTTGTCAGAATTATGTTCTAATGCGAGAAATAGAGAAAATTGGAATAATGTTGCCTTTATACTTGTTTATTATACCGCAGTGTACAAGTTTGGTGTGTGGAGTGCTCATATACGATGGGTGAGTTTTTATAACAATTTTGTAATGCAAATTCTCATGAAAATTCGCCGTTAATTCTTACATAAGCGTCAGTACCTGATGATGATGCACACACACACTGCTGCACACACCCACACGCAAGCATATGACACCGACAATCCAAAATACACAATATCAGCTGCGAAATTGATAAGTTTATAACAGTGGCCTGACAAATAGTGTGCGTCTGTATATCTATCTCAATGTAAGATATCTTGTGATAAAAGTTGATCAATTTCCGTAAATACTAACCAAAGGTTTAATCGATGAGGCAACATAACACTGAAGCCAACAAAAGCGGTAATTGAAGGTAAGCGAGTGTGTAGCCATGCGCTATATACACACTTTAACAATTAATTATTTAATCTTCTAATCTAATAACACAGTAATTCATTGGACGACAAGTGATTAAATGCAAATAGAATCATTGCCAGACAGATAACGTCGCCCTAAAATGGAGAAATCCGGAGCTTCAGATATTGTTATTGTGTCGGGAAATTCTCATCCTGGACTTGCCGAACTCATTTCCAAGTAAGCAAAAACACTATTTAATAAATTAAACCCATAGGAAAATCATTCGATATCTCTTTGATACTTTCAGATGATCTTAATCCCGATAAAAAAAATATCATCTCACTTTAAACTGTTTTTTCTAGCCGACTTGGTGTGAAAAATGGCGGTTGCTCTGTTTACCACAAGACAAACCGTGAAACTATGGTGGAGATTGGGGATTCCGTCCGTGGCAAGGATCTCTACATCATCCAAACAGGCACGAAGGACGTGAACAACAATATTATGGAGTTGCTGATCATGGCGTACGCCTGCAAAACCTCGTCAGCGAAGAACATTATCGGCGTTATCCCGTATTTGCCGTACTCTAAGCAATGCAAAATGCGCAAACGTGGCTGTATAGTGTCCAAACTGCTCGCCAAGATGATGTGCAAGAGTGGCCTGACACACATCATTACCATGGACCTGCACCAGAAGGAGATCCAGGGCTTTTTCGACTGCCCGGTCGATAATCTACGCGCCAGCCCGTTCCTGCTGCAGTACATCCAGGAAAGCGTAAGTTTCGATGTTGTCATGTAGTTCCCCTGATTGATTGAAGCTTTCTGCAGATCCCCGACTATCGCAACTCTGTTATTGTCGCGAAAAATCCCGGCAGCGCCAAAAAAGCCACCAGCTATGCGGAGCGACTGCGCGTGGGCATCGCAGTGATTCACGGCGAGCAGCGCGAGTCCGAGTCTGACATGAACGACGGACGTAATTCACCGCCGACTGTGTTGGCCTCGCGCACCATGGAGGTGGGTGTCGGCGTGCCGAATCACCCGGCCAAGGAGAAACCCCCGATTAATGTTGTCGGCGATGTCAGCGGACATATTGCGATCATGGTGGTATGTTCATGTGAGAAAAGTTCGTTTTCTGGGCGAATTGCCGACAATCGCGGTTTCAGGATGACATGGTGGATGATGTTCAGTCGTTTGTGGCTGCCGCGGAGGTTCTGAAGGAGCAGGGTGCCAATAAGATTTATGTTCTTGCAACTCATGGCCTTCTCAGCTCCGATGCGCCCCGACTCATCGAGGAATCACCGATAGATGAGGTTTCTTACTATTTTTATGATGTTCCATGATAATAGCAACGTTAAATATTAGATTTTGAATTTATTTATTAATGAAAAAACAATATTTTCGCAGGTTGTCGTGACCAATACGATCCCCCACGATCTGCAAAAGAGCCAATGCTCGAAAATAAAAACTGTTGACATCAGTATTCTACTCGCAGAGGCCATCCGACGCATTCACAACAAGGAATCCATGTCCTATCTCTTTAAGAACGTCACAACCGAGGATTAGTTTTGTAAACCGTACGTAAGCTTTGAAAAGTTCGTAATCCATTTTCAAAACAGAGTGAAAAAAAAAAATTCATAAACGCGTGTATCTGCCATTTTTTAAGAAAATTTATTTTCTGAAAAAACAAAAACACATTAGCCATCATTTTGTATGTGTGAAAATTATTCTAAACATTTTAAAACAGAATCAAAGACGATTTAGACTTTTTTTCTTCTCTCTTTTGAGAATTTATCTTTTTTTTTTTTCGTTTAGTTGCCAGTGATTTTGTTGTGATAAAAATGAATTTTTGAGAAAATGGCTTGTACCGCCGAATAATTTATGTAAAATAATAAGAAGAAAAAACTATTTACACCTGCCGCAACGTTCCGTTATGGAACCACATCAGGCTCCTCGATTTTCTATGATATTTTTATATACATCACATTTATTATTTGACTTTTTTTTTCTTTTGGTTTTACAACACACTGAATAACAAGTGGTCACGAAAACGCGTGTTTTCACGCGTAACAACCGTAATTAAAATTAATCTCACGAACGATTGAATCGTTCAAGCACGACTGTACAGTTTTCGAGATGCTTATTTTTGAATTGAATTTTGTAACAATTTTTGAAAGAACAGGGAAGAAAAATACCAATCCAAAATGATATTTAAGTACTAAATAATTCTAATCATGTGAAAAAAAACTTTTTGTATAACCACTATATAAATGAGTGTGTATAAAAAAAAAATTCGGCAAAAAAATTTAGCGATTTATTTTGCTCGAAAAAAGAAACAATCTAGTATAACGATTTATAATCGTCAAAGTATTAAAAACAAATAGAATTGCATATTTATCTAAAAAAGATATATTGTAGAATGCTGTAGAAAATGCTCGCCAATAAACACGATATATCAACAAAAGTACCCGGAGCATTGCCGCAAGTTTGATCGAAAGCCGAGAGAGAATATTCGTCGCCAGGCGACTGAAAAACAAACGCGAACCAGTCGATCCACATCAACTTTAAACTCCACAAAAAAAAAAAATGTCTCAAGTGTCGGAGCTTCGTCTGAGTGAAATCACGCAGAATTTCCACTCAGAAGACAAAAAGCAGCGTCTGCGAGCACTGGAAACCCTCCGAGACATCGCGACCGAGAAGAAAAAGAGCGCCAGCGAGCTGCAGGACATTTGGAACACGATGAACAATCACGTGGCAAGATTGCTGACTGACGCGACAGAATCCTGCCGAAATCTCGCCGTGGACGTGGTGCGAGGCTTCCTGGAGCGTCTGCCGATTATCGAAAAAAACATCATGTACACGATGACGGCTCTAGTTCGGCGTCTTGCTTCACTAGAAATCTTGGAGCCGTCGGAGGAGGTGCGACTCAACTGCGTGAGCCTGCTGCGCCTCATTACCAGCAAGTATCGCGACTTTCTGGCGGTGTACATCGACGACCTGGTGGCAATTCTCGCCAGGACCGTCACGGACAACTACCCGAAGATCAAGCGTGAGAGTAGCGAGGCGATTTGCGAGCTGGCTGCGGCTGTGCCTGCGCAATTCTACTCGAAAAGCAGCGCCATGGTCAAGCCGATCCTCAGCAACTTTGCGCACCAGCACTACCGCGTTCGAGTGGCCAGTGTGCTGGCAATTGGAGCGGTGCTCCAGCATGGGAATAGCAAGTTGGTGGAGGAGATTGCCACGCCAATGGCCGAGAGGCTGTTTGACCAGAGCGCCGCAGTCCGAGCAGGTAAAATTATCCGATTTAATTACGAAAAAAGATTGAGAGTTAATTCTATTTTTTGCAGCGGTTGTTCGCGTAGCAGGCGGGTGGCTGGTGAACCTGCGGGACCGATACAGCTGGTGGTTCAAGCTGGTGCCCCTGCTGCTCACCGGATTGCACGACGAGATCGTAGAAGTGCGCAAAGAGGCGGCCGAGCTGTGGAACGCGGCGGGATTGCAGTATCTAGAAGAGAACCAAACCGACGACAAGATCAAGGACAAAATGGACTTTTTGACCGACTTTCCTCCGCACTATCCACCTGTACAGCGACCTAACTTGGGCTGCCGGATTATTGCCCAGCAAAACATCGGGAAACTCGTCGGAGGCATTGCTCGAGAGCTCGGCGATTGGCTGCCGGACATTCGCGTGAGATCTGCGCAGCTCCTGGCTGTTTTAGTGCTCAATGTCGAGCAGGATATTATCCAGCATATGGAGAAACTTCTTCCTGCAATGTATCGGTGAGTTTATCGTTGGGAGGACACTTGATAAACGGTTTTTGAGTGTGATTTTCGCTTTTAGGGCATGCAACGACGCGGATTTAAGGGTCGTTGAGAATGTTATTCTGGCCGGGGAGTATATGGGCTACTTTGTACCCGCGGAAATTTACTGTCCGCTGGTTCTTCCGACTCTGGAGGATGGGAATATTACTGCCGGACACCTAGCAGTGTTTGCGGCTATTCTACGCGGCAGTGAACGTGAATCTGTGGTTGATAAGTTGCAGGATGTTGGTCACTTCCTTCGGGCACCGCACATTTGTCGCAGCAAGAAAGCAAACTATCAGGAGCAAGTTTTGCGATGTTGCCAGGCACTTATTCGCGTTGCCAATGAGGTAATACCAATTAATCTAGGTGAAATCAGAAATGAATAATGACTGTTGAGGGTTTTAGGACTGTGAAATCATCGCAGACGATCTTTTTCTCATGATTGTGACAGTTTGGGCGATGGCACAAGACGTGAGCCTTCAAAAATTGAGCCGAGAGCTGATGGAAATGTTGGCCGAGGTTGAAAAGCAGACTTTGGAGGAGATTTATGTCTCTCACTTGCCCCAACTGCTCACTCAGATCAAGGAAACATCGCAGAGCTGGACTGTGTACAGCGCGGAGTTGTATATTTTCAAATTCTGTCTCACAGAGACCAAATCTGCGGCTATAAACAGTGTGGACTTGCTTTTGCCAATGTTGAAGGACACAATGCACACTGATTCCGATCCAGAACTTCGATTAAAGCTTTTTATTTTACTCTCAGACTTTTTTTCAAAATCTGCTGAGAGTCTGAGCAAAGTCAAGGGCATAAAAGGCTTCGTTGGAGAATTTTTAGAGGAAATATTGATGCCAGGATTAATTTGGTCTGTTGGCAGAGCCTCTGAAGCTCTCAGAACTGCTGCAGTCGGGTGTTTATGTGCGCTTTTTGCACCAATTAATGAAAATAATGACGAGAGATTCAATGATTCATGTGCGAAAATTTTTGCTGTGGAATTTTTCGATGATTCAGAGCAGTTTGGAGGATTTTATGATAAACTTAGACCCATTTTACTGTCATTGGTGGACGATAACTCGAGAAAAACACGACTTTATGCCCTTCAAGCTATTTATTTGACTCTAAACATCGCGAGCAACTTTAATTGTGTCACAGATGAGAATGTAATTGAAATTTACCCCACGATTTTAAAGAGGCTTGATGATGGTTGCAATGATGTAAGAATTGGCGCGGTCGAAGCTCTGGTGTTTGTCTGGAGAGCTTTATCTCCAGATTATGACGTGTCATGTGGTAAGAGTCATGTTGATTATGTCTACACGTCAGCAATTGTGCATTTAGACGACCCAGAAGTTGAATTTCAACAGTTAATGTTAGGTAACTATCCTTTTTCATTGATAATACGTTTGTATTAATTGTTTTCAATTAATTTATAAGATTTTTCTTGCAGATGCGATGATGCAATTGGCAAAAATCCACCCAGAACTGCTAGCACACAAGATTGAACAGTGCAAAATTAATTTCAGAAACCAAAAAGGCTTGGAAAAATTGTTAACCCATTGTCATCAATTATTAAACACATAATTAATTCTATCAAATAAAAAAATAAAAAATTCAAGAGCAGCAGAAAATTCCCGCCATTGAATAAGTTCAAGATGGCCGTCAGCTGATTCGTTTTTCGAATCTAAAATATATATCGCATTTATTAATTTTCTATGAATTATAACAATACTACTAGTGCGGCATCAAGATTAATAATAAACGCTTGAAAAATCAGGAATAAAAATACATAAAGAAGTGTAAATAAATCGAATGGTTGTCAAGTAGCAGGAAGTCACCCGCCCTTTTCTCAACGCCCGCCATATTGTTGTTACATTTTCCGTTCTCGCCAAAGCCGCCGACGACGAACGTGTTGTTGTGTGTTGTAGACTTGTAGAAAGGAGACGAAAAACGGAGGTGTGCGTAGCCAGACCGTGAGATAGACATATTTTCCGATTCAAATCTATTAATTATCGTGATTCGCGAGTGTTTTCCGTACGCGATCGTCCCAGTGCTGCGCCTATCAGTGATCAAGTTTCGCGGTGATTATTTCAGTGTCCACTGTGAGTATGACGACATAATAATAATAAGCCGATAGAATTTATAGATCCGGACCGTTTTATCGTTCACGAGTGAATCCATCACTATCACTTGAGTCATCAAGTCCGTTTTTACCGGCCATAATTGCCAATAATCATCATTACCGCCTGCAATAGCCAATCCTTACGAGTAATACCACTTGCATGCTATCAAATCACTACTATTTATCCCTGTCTCACACTCCAGGAGGTCGCTATATCCAACTAATCCGATTAAATCAGCCACGTTAGCTCCTAAAACCTCGCGTCTGATTGTTTCTTTGTCTTCCACAGAGTGTTAAAGTGAACAAACAATGGCAGACACACCAGCAGATCATGTTGAGACTAATGTGGACGAGGAACAGCTGGAGGTTGAGTCAAACTACAAGCCCCCGCCGGAAAAAACGATAGAACAGATCTTGGAGACGGACAAAGAGGATGAGAGTCTACGAAAGTACAAAGAGACTCTTTTGGGCGAGGCACGAGCTGGTGGAATCGTTGTTGGTAAGTTGTTAAATCCATTAAGCCCATCTGTAACTGTTCAACACCGCCAACACGTTTATTATTAACCCGAAACCCCTTTTTTTCTCAGATCCAAACGATCCTCGGAAAGTTATAGTGAAAAAATTGGCTCTGTGTGTCGCTGGTCGACCTGACATGGAGCTAGACCTGACGGGAAACCTCAGCCAATTGAAAAAGCAATCATTTGTCATCAAGGAAGGCGTAAGCTATCGGATTAGAATTGACTTTATTGTCCAGCGAGAGATTGTTCATGGATTGAAATATGTGCAAAAAACCTACAGACTCGGAATGCCCGGTAAGTAGCCAAAGATTTAAATAAAATAGTGGGTCATTTAATCTGGTAAAAGGAAAAAAAATAGGCTTGTAAATAACTTTTGCATGATTTTCCTCAATCTAACATCTCAATCACTCGACGACTTTTTGCCATGTTTTTTTAATCAAAACACGCTTGACCGGATCCTTAAAAGGAGTGACAGGTAATAAGCTTAGCGTTTGCTCATCAAAAATGGTAGTTGGCATGATATTTGTATGGTTGATGTTCCCAGTGGACAAAATGACACACATGGTTGGCTCTTATCCACCGAAGACTGAGATACAGTCGTACACGACGCCAGCCGAAGACGCACCAGCAGGCGTAATGGCACGTGGCTCATACACCGTCAGTTCTCTCTTCACAGACGATGACAAACACGAACATCTCAAGTGGGAATGGTCGTTTGACATCAAGAAAGATTGGAAAGAGTAGACGAACATTTGCTTAATGACTTTACATAAATAATAACATCTCGGAAATGTGTCCGCCAAGAGCCAAGTAGCCTTAACTCTATCTCTACTTCCCCTGGAAAAGAGAATGGACAAAAAAAAAACATTACTAACTATTCAGTTGCAATTATTTGTATGGATATAATAAGCGTTAAGAAAATTGCCAAAACAATCTTTCCAATATTGATTCACTCACTTATTATATGATGAATTATCATTATACTGGTCTCTGTGCACTGTGCAGAGTACACTTTTAATTGCCATGTGGACAGTTGATAGAATTTAAGGATAGATGTGTGTTATTATGCTTGATTAAGAGGCAAATTTTTTTTTTTTTCTTTTTCGTATCATCATCATTCAGGGTCTCAGAGAGTACAGTAATTTTTGCACTTTCATACCAGTTTGTAATACCTTTACCACTGTCTGGCCACGTTATCGGTGTGTTTATCCAGATTTACCCAAGTGAGAGTGAGAAAAGTTGAGCAAATGGCCCTTATACAAGCATTTAAATGTAGTCTAGAAAAGTGTAAAAATAATCAAGCAAAAAAAATGGATCAATATAAATTTCTCTTAGTTACAGAGAATAAAAAGAAAAAACAATCAGTCACTCATATCGTTGCGATATTAATTATATAGTAACGCACCTTTGTACGTTAGTTTACTCGATCTACCGGGAGATTTATGTCAACAGAAGGTGTTTAACGTGCTTAAAATGTTCAGATTGGATTTATGAATGTGTGATTGAAGTTGAAAAAATGAAAGTGAATTTTTTTGTCGTAGAAATTAACAGATCAATTTGTGGTGCACATAATGGTGTTTTTTTTTGACGATAAAAATATATATTCATCTTTTATCTGTAATAATTCTTGTAAATTTAATATCCAGCGATTTTAGACAACACAATTTTCGAGATAAATCGAATGAATTCCGAAAGATATGAGACGAGAGATCGATACAGTCGATAAACCAGCGTTGTTGGAAGAAGCCCCGAAACTATAACGAAACCAACGAAGTTTTGTAATTATACCTCTCGAGATTCACCGTGTGGACGCAAAAGACGATAAGGAATAGGTGTGTTGAAAAAAAGAACAACTTAATCTAATAAAAAAGTCATTTTTTATTTACGATAAGGAATAGGTTTCTGGAGAAAAAGGACAACTTAATCTAATAAAAAGGCTCTTTTTTATTTAAAAAATTACTTAATATCTAACAAAAACCGTATTAAATGAATCTTGTTTATTTAACTGAGTCGAGTGATTTGATTATTGTTAGTTCTATCATACTGCTGCGTAAGTTTCGCCCAGATTATTTCAAAACCAAAGAACACCACTTGGACTTGAGAATGTCCCACTAGCTTTTCCTCCTGATTGAATTTGAAACTCTTTACTACTTCCCTCAGCTGTTGAGCTCGTGGGCAATCCGAGAATAAATCTTGGAAGAAGCTCTCCCATTGTTTCTCATGCGTCTTGTGCACCGGACCGACGCCCTCTAGCAGAATATTGTGGCACTCCACGTACCAAGGGCTCTCGATAAAATCCACCAGGAACTCCCGAGTACACAAGTATTTGAACATACTGTCTGATAATTTGTCCAACGTTTTGGATAAATGTGTACGGATTCCATGCGGAGTCGGCGGCCACACCACGTATCTTCCTTGTCGTTTAGTCTCCAAGAGTCCCAACAGCTCGTTCGGTGATGAGAGGACGAAAGCCTCCACAAAGTCACATGCGTCCAGAAATGGAGACATCCTTGGTGTGTACGAGTATACTCAAAAATCCACTCAAGATCGATGATGCGCAAACGTTACTCAACGTTTTGGAGTGATGTCGAAGATGATATAACCAATAAGGTTATATAGAGCAGCGAATGCGTGTCTCCAACAGAAGTCGGGATGCTTGTGCTGTCTTGGGTCGCATCGACGTCTGCTTTTATACCTGCTGAACCAAACGAGCTAGTCGGCGATTGGTGGATAATGAAAAGTGAGGGAACATTCTGGCTTACCGCCGCGATTGGCTAAAAACAGAAAGTGGGGGTACCGCAAAGTCCCATGTTTTCTTGGGACTTTATTCTATTATAATTTCATCGAAAAACAGGAAATAATCGTTGAAATCATTCGACTAATCACGTAAAAATTGATTAATTATTAGGTCAGACGTTTGAAAATGTTAGAGGCTCTGAAAAGGGCCGATTGTGGTTAAATACAAGAACTGCGACGCGAAGGACATCTACGGCAGCCTTTCGAAGCAGCCGGGACCCAGCACAATAATCCAGCATTTTCTCGAGGGATTATTCGAGAAAACTAATTTATAAATTAAATGAAAATATTCTTCTATTACGAATTTATAAAAAACCTTTAGGAAACTCCGGAGAAGGTCATTGCAAAGTTGCAGCTCGATACGATCAGTATTTACCTACAAGATTACATCGGAAAAACGTCGTTTTTTCGAGAACGACTGGAGTAACATGAAAAAACGCTCATTTTCAGTTGATTTTTACATTCTCACGCACGGATCAGTGGGAGATGTTGATCAATCTTGATCTACCCTATGCCATTCGATGTATTTTGACGTCCGGAACATGCTGGTTAAAACTTTTCACTCGAGCGAGGTAGTCCAGCTGAAAATTAAGGTTAATAAACTTGTAGCGCCGTCTTTAACTATCGCAAGTCTTTAAAATTGATAACGAAATCCTTCTCATCGTACGACCATTTTATTCAGTTCATTCGAAAAATCCTGTAACGTGTTTTAATCTTGAAATATCAGCGAAAAACTCATGCCTTAGAAGTTTTAGACCAATGCTAAATCTATTTCCTGATCGAGTTTGGTTGCTCCAGGTGTTTATCGAGCTCTCTAGCGATTCCTCCACCGTCCACTGACCTGATTAAATATAAATGAAATGGTTAGAATGACATGCGGAAACTCTTTGTTCATTGTAAGTGATATTTTCACGTCCAGAACCAAAGCCGTAGTCATGTATAATGTCCTAGACGATAAAAGAAATCGTGTAAAACGTTCAATAAATCAATAGTGGCGGGGGTTTCATACTTGATATCATTTCAAAGTCCAGAAATCAATACTCGCGGGTATTGTCCCCCATTGTGCGCTTCAGTAATCCTCTATTTTAGTAGCAAAACGGCTTCGTTGTTGCCTAGAGCAAATTCGGTCACGGTCACGGCCACAGTTCTTGGTCTGTTGCTCGATGTATAAACCAACTCTCTGCACCATCGTCGTCTCGGTCAGCGAACTTCTTGACTGTAGCATATTGCAGATGCACGCGAAACCATCTCATGAATTTCCCTTGGTCGTCAGCAGTCCACGTGGGCTTTCTAGACTAATCAATAAAATCAGGTCACTTCCTGCGTGCGATATATTATCCGATTTTCAACTCAACTGTTAGAGAAAACTCTGGATTTTATATGAAAAAAAATTTTTTTTCGATTCTTGTCGCCTTTTGGTATCAATTTTTTTTTTTTCTTAATTATGGTAATTCAGTTCCTTTTAATGACAATTTAAAATTCTAGATCGAATAACTGTAGATTAAAATTCCTCTGCAAAATTAATGTGAACTTTATCGCTCGATAAACCAATGGGACCAGAGTTATAATCAATCTGTGCGAATTATACTCGAGTTAATTAATTATAATTTGTATATTTTAATGGTGTAAGTATTTGTGTGGGTATAATATAAAGGCATTTTTCGACTCGGATTTCGTGTCGGATTTAAAGCAAAAGGGAATAAATCTTTTAATTAATAAAATTTTACGAAATTTCGAGCAGTCAATTCACCTCTAATTGACTGCGCACTGACGTCACACGCGATGAAATCCTATATAATACATGACGGAAATTCTCTGTGTGAATCCTTGTTAGACACGGTTGCTTGTTTAATTGGAGAGAATATAATAAAGAGAAAAAATATATACAGTGAATTTACAGAGAAAATATGCTAGTGCGTATTCTCGTTGCACTTCTAGACAAAGGATTTCACGATCAGCACTTGCAAACGGAAGTGGTTTCAGGTGTCAATGCCCGCGATCATCTGAATACAACTTTTACAAAGGGCATTAAAGCAAAAGTTTTATAAATGTCTCAAGTTTATTTCACATCAATTCTATTAATAACAATATTTCAAACAAAAATCGACTCTGAAACACAATAATAAAAATTTTCACACTATCCTCGGCGATTAATATCGCAATTTATCTAGTTAATGCACGTATTATTTATCTTTACGAGTTTTATCAGTTTTATAGTCAGTGAATCCTGATGACGATTTTATTGATGGATTGTCGCGAGTCAGTAGAAAAAATGCAACAATCTGCTGAGCGTGCACCCTCCGCGCGTGTATGATCTGAAATAAAAAAAAAAAAGTAGTGGAATCAGCGCAATGAAAAGCAGGGATCCTTGATTATGTAGCGTTATATACTACTTACTCAGTCGCACGCGCCCCAATGTTTTATTCGAGTCGGCGATTTCGAGTTCAGCGGCCGACACGACAGTGTGGAGGCTCTCGCGCACAGTCTTCCCTACTCCGCGCCCCGACATTTCGACCACCCCGCGGCCTCTTCCGCCCCCGCGGACGTCCCTATCCTGGCTCGGCGGCTCGGCGCTGATGTGCAGAGTTGCAGACCCGTCGTGGCAGTCATCGTTGACACTCGGCGCTCAGTAGAAGCGTCCTTTTACTTCGGTGTAATTCAGTGTTGCCAATTTTGTGAGTGCTTCTTCAAGTGCAAATAGTAACAGAGATCCTTTGTCGTTCTTTGGTGAGTATGGCCATCAAGTCGTCCTGTAACCGGTGAAACAAAGGCCATTGATTGACAATTGTTTGATATCATGTTTTATCCTCTACCGTTGCTATTTTTATACAAACGCGGGAGAGGGATGCTTACCAGTGTATTTGAGGGTGCAGATGTACGTGTATTTTGACGGATTTTACGCCTTTAGATGCCTTCCTGCGCACGCTGACTCACGCAGGATTGGAACCCTCGGGTTTCTACTCCATGTCTGGGTGGGGTCGACAAACGCCACCCGCAGGGGTTGCCAGGAACACCGTGTCGCATGTGTCTTGACTGCGTATTTTACGTTTAATCGTGTGCCAATCTATCATTGATCGCTGCAAAGGCAAATTTTATTATATTTACGCGTTCATTGATTTTTTAAGACTCTGCACATCAAAATATTCCATCTCACCTGTTTTGTCTTTAATTGTGGCTCCTCTTTTCCGGCTTTTTTTTTTATCTCAGCATTTGTTACGCCATTCCTTCCCACTTCCGTCGGGATTCGAATATCATTATTTCAGAGTCGTCAGTCAGGATTTAAAATGGAAGCAAAATGCTGTCTTTCTCTCTTGCTCTCTCGAGCACATGGCTGCTACTCGCACTGGGGGGAAGAAAAAAAATTCCATTATTCCATTTTTATATTCTACGGCGTCAATTATCCATTTACCTTGGTTTTACGGTGTTTTTTTTTTTCTATTCCGCTCTTTGCCATTGTGTGAGAATGAATCCCAATGAGCGAAAACAATGTGCTGACCAAGTTGAGAGAGGATTTTTACTGAAACAAATGACACAAGTAATGAGTTTAGAGTTTGTTTAAATTGTAGAATAACCTACTGACCCGCACACTCAAATCTCGGTAATTACGAGAATAATTGCGTGGAATAGCACGCAAATGAGTTTTATTGTTGGTCCGGTGATAAATCACTGCATTGTAGCTCTGGGGGAAAAAAATAGAAATAAAATTCTTTACTACCTAATTCGGTGGTATTGTCTTTTAGAGAGCTCCTGCTCTCTCATTTTAGTTCAGTGAGGTTGTAAAATTGATTACGATAATAAATGTCATACGGGATTAATCTACAGAGTACTCTCTGTAACGGTTTGAACGCGAAATGAGCACTCTTTGCACGAGGAGACAGCAGGAAAAGCCCGTGACCGTTACGAGATCTTTACAAACTCGACCGACTTCTCCAGTGGATTGTAAGGCTCTTATACATATGTATGCACTTACTGCCACGTACAGAAGAGGTGTGCTCTCTCGTCAGCGTTTATTTTGTGTATCTAAAAGGGCTATATATTTACCGAGCTCTCATATAGTTATATAAGAGGCCTTGAGAATTTTTAAATACTCTTTGGCCATTGTATCCCATCGAGAGACAGTCTCAATCAATACCTCACGCATTATTAGTGCACATAATCCTTCATTGAGGGCGCTGTTTTTCGCAATCCTTGCGCTCGCGCTTTTCACTCATTCCTCTTGATTAGTATTATCACTTTTTAACACATAATAAACGGTAACTGTCAAATTTTACTGGGCGCAGCCATTTTTTTTAGATACGCCATATTTTCGCGCCATTTTGGATGATTAAATGGCGCGAAAAAATTTTTTAATTTCTCTTTGCTTTCGCGTATTGATTTTCGGTGGTTTTGAAATTTATAGATTATGTTTTTTTTTTTATGCGGAATTTAACGGTACCAATTAAGAAAACGTTGCGACGAATATTTCTGGTCCATGATGAGACAACAAAAGTACATGAGAGTGTCGAGACATGCTTCGAATACCAGGACGAAAAAGTATTTTAAGAGCTGCACACATTCTCGTGGCTGTTAAGCTAGAGAGCATGACGCTGTGATCGAGTGTTTCTTGTGTCCTTCTTTAGGCAAAAGCGTGTCGCAAATAATGTAACCATATTAAGTGCGTGGTTGCAGACCAAGAGCCCTTGATTGATGGTACTCATGACTCTCGTTATTACCTTCTTGAAAGAGACGTATTTTTTTTCTCATTAATATATTACGATAGATTTAATTTCCATTCTTTCAATATTAATAACATTTCTTGCTATGTTATTAGAGTTATTTTTAAAAAAATACGTTTTAAAACACACAAAAACGAGGGGCATGAATCCTCTGACTAATCAGCGTGTATTTTTAACAGTTGCAGGAGCTGGTCGAGACGTGGAAAACAACCGGACACGATAGAAAGTCCAGAGGATTTATATTAACTCACAAGCTCCACGGCAACAAGACCACGTTATCGCTTAATCGAGACAATGCAGGGCAACGGCGCGGAAAGCGGAAGTGAGAATGGAGTAGACAGAACCGGCTGGACGGTAAGAAAATATAACTAAAAGCATTAGAAATCCTCTCTAGCAAATAAGCAAATCACGATTTGTCAGCACTTCCACAAACTGGGACGCTCCAGTGATGCTAAATAATCTCGTATAACCTGTGTTACAGGTTGGACTGATAAACGGCAAGTTTAAATACCTCACTGCCGAGACGTTTGGCTTTAAAATAAACGCAAATGGCTCGAGTTTGAAGAAGAAACAGCTGTGGACACTGGAGGGCAGTGAGCATCAGGTTTTCCTACGCTCTCACTTGGACCGTTATCTCGCGGTCGATCAATTTGGCAACGTCACCTGCGAGGCCGAAGAACCAACGGATCCTGGCTGCGCTTTTCAGATCCAACTAGCCTCTGACGGTAAAATCCCCTCTATTAACAATTTTCCGTCAATATCTCTAACCCACTTTGTTCGCAGGAAGCGGCAGGTGGGCTCTGAAGAACGTCCAACGCGGCTACTTCTTGGGCTCGAGCCAGGACGAGCTAAAGTGCATGGCCAAGGCGCCCGGCGAGGCCGAATACTGGCTGGTGCATCTCGCCGCAAGGCCACAGGTCGGCTACAACCATTCATCCTCTACATCACCATGAAAACCCCGTGATATTTCAATTTTACGATGCATTTCCACAGGTTAATCTGCGCTCGGCCGGCCGCAAGCGCTTCGCACACTTGAGCGTGGCTCAGGACGAGATTCACGTGGATGCTCCGGTGCCCTGGGGCGAGGACACGCTCTTCACACTGGAGTTTCGACCAGCAGCAAACCCGGACAGTGACCCAATCGCCAATGGCAAGAACGAGGGCGGTTACTATGCCCTGCACACCTGCAATAACAAGTATCTCGCTCGTGATGGCAAGCTTTTGGATAGTTGCACTCGCGACTGCCTCTATGCCGCCGAATTTCACGCCGGTCTGCTGGCACTTAGGTACAGTAACGAGTTATAACTGGTTCTGATTAATTTCCGAGCACAATCGGCTCAGCTCGATAGACTGTCAATAGATCATGATGAAATATTTGTATTTATTTTTAGAGATATTAATGGAGCATACTTGGCACCAATTGGCAGCAAAGCAGTACTGAAATCACGCTCCACAACTGTGACTCGTGACGAATTATTCTCTCTGGAGGAATCACTGCCTCAAGCGTCGTTTGTTGCCGCTCTAAATCAACGCTACGTTTCTGTAAAGCAAGGTAAGAGTGCGCCGTATCTTTGCGCTTGTCTCGCGCTTCTTTTTATTCATTTCACCGCATCAGCACCGGAAGCAGCCTCAGATCCCCTCTGCTCACACGCGCATTGAAAGTCCATTCAAGTTCCAAGGCCTCTAGAATTAATTTCCATGAACAGGAGCTGTTTGTTGGGTTTTTGAGTGCGTGAGATTGATGATTTTTTTATTTACAGGTGTTGACGTGACGGCCAATCAGGATGAAATCTCGGGACATGAGACGTTCCAACTCGAGTTTGATCGCGTGACTAAGCGCTGGTATGTACGAACGATGCAGGACCGCTACTGGACACTTGAGGCTGGTGGTGGCATTCAGGCGTCTGACCACAAACGCTCGTCAAATGCCCTGTTTGACTTGCTGTGGCAGGACGACGGCACGGTGGCTCTCAGGGCTAATAATGGAAAATTTTTGGCTACTAAACGCTCTGGTCATCTCTATGCTAACTCGGACTCGCCCAACGGCGATTCAGATGCCTCAAGGTTCTACTTTTACCTCATGAACCGTCCGATACTCGTGCTGCGCTGCGAACAGGGCTTTGTAGGCCCCAAGAGCGCCGCAAGCCCGAAACTCGAATGCAACAAAGCTGGATATGAAACTATTCGAGTCGAACGCTGCGAGCGCGGCATTGTGCGATTTAAAGGTATGGAAAACAGTTGATTATTTAAGACCCTGAGCCCGCAAAAAACAAATTAAAATTTAAAAAAATTTTTTTTTTTTTGGTAAAATTTTTCAACCTGTAAACCACAGAGTTTTTGGCATTTTTTTGGTTTTTTGTTGATATCTCGGTAACCAAGAGAGATAACGGAAAATCTTATTAGAGTAAAATTATTGGAAATTAAATTCTCTACAATAAATGTAGAATACATTTTTTTAAGATTTTGCTTAGTTTTCGAGATATTTTGAAAAATAAGAATTTTCAAAAATCGATGAAATTTCGAAAAATACGAGAGATAGAAGAAAAATTTGTTTAATGTTTTTTGTAGGAAATTTCTCCCTCTATCATTTAACTCTGATGATATTTTTCATTATCTCGCTTAGTTAACGAGTTATCATGAAAAAACTGAAAAAATCACGAAAACTACGAGATTTGTAAGGGGTACCCCTTTAAAAATTTTTAAGAAAAAAAAAATTGTTTTTTATCGCGAAATTAACTAATTTATGACTTACTTTAAATAACAGAGGATCAAGTTGACCCGAGATTCGCTGTTAGTCATAAAAATTAATGATGCAAATTTTACTTTTTTTCTCCCTAAATTTTTTCGTCTTAGTAGTTTACATGAATTTTTATTGATTTTAGGACAAAATGGAAAGTACTGGCATGCCGATAGCGAAGGAGTAACCGTTGATGCCGATCAACCGTCTGATGGTTTTTACTTGGAACTTCGCGAACCCTCGCGTTTATGTATTAAGTGCACTGACGGGCGATATTTAACTGCCGGGAAAAATGGGGCTTTACGTCTTGGTGAAATAGACTTTGAGACTGCGACAAAGTGGGAGTTTTAAGAAATCCACGGCTGCCATCGAGCCTCGATCTGTACGATGGTTTTTTTCATATATTTTTATTTTTTTCGTCTTCTGAATAGACAAGGGAGTTTATTGGGCAAAGTTAAATGTGCCAGTGGATTTTTTTATCGTAATACTGAAAAAAAATTGCTCGATAGCGTATATTACACGAGCATAATATCCCTTAAAGCGCTTTACATACACTTAAAACGTCCTCGAGGAGTCGGTTATGTCGATGGGACGAAAAAAAAAAAAACACGCACAACCTCGCAACCTTCATTCCAGTTCGACGTGTTGCGACCCTCGTTTTTTGATACCAATTGTCTACTTTTATACATTTTATATAAATTTCGTACTGTATTTTATCCGATTTTACTCAGAAAAAACAAAGCAAACAAAAAAATTTGTGAAGATAGTGTAACGGCGATGGTGAAATTATTTAATATATCGTATAGTGGACATTTAAATAATTTTTTTATTATTATTTTTATGTTTTAATATTTCTAATTCGGAATATTTAATTACTGTACACGAACAAAAGGCCTCTTTTGTGTAAATATATAAAAATTTAATTATTGTATACCCATGTGTATTGCTATATTGTTAAATGTGTCAAGAAAACGCTGTGTAAACTCGTACACAAACAAATATACACATGCTACTCTGGTCGAAAAAAAAAATAACAATCATATATATCTTAAAACTCCTCCAAAAGCCTTCCGGTCCTTTGGGAAATTTTTATTTCATCAATGAAAACCAGTCACAGCATTTATTTATAAAAAAAAAACTAACTTGCTAATATCTTGATAAGGATACGAGTTGAACAGATTTTGGTAGAGATCTTTTTTGTAGCTAATGAAATTTCCTACAAAAAAGATATCTTGATAAAAATTTTTATCTTCAATTGTATTAAAGATATTTTGATTTTTAAAACACCAAAACAGTTTTTTCATGAAAAAAAAAAAGAAAAAAACAGATTCTAATTTTATTGTAGCGTTATAGATTTTTTCCTATCGTTTTTTTTTTACAATTTCGATTAAATACATTATACAAAAACATCGGCAGACAATTGATTGCCTCTCAGTAAAAAAAATCGACTATTTCCCGCTCGTGAATCAAGACAACGACTCTCTCCCGATATTTTATACACTCTGATGGCTAATAGATCGGTTGTAACTGTACAAAAACATTTTCCCGCATTTAAAAATTCTGTACACTAAATCTGTTGTATCACTTTAATCCGTTTTGCTCTTTTCGCTGCTCTAGCCTCGAGAATTTCCTGGAAATCACTGAACATAATCTTCAAAGTAGGATAAAACAAGGGCAACAGACAAAGTTGCGCAAAATTAAATTGCATATTATCAAAAGCAATGCCAACATTTTTGGCCCTGTAGTCAACACCATCCGACAAAAAGGGCAGCTTGGAATACCGCTGACTAAAGTGCGTGAGAAAAGTAAACTTGGCGTTCATTTTTTCACCAATTCCAATGGCCTGAGCCACAGTCGAGTGCATCTTCTTCAAGGCCTCCCTCTGGAGACTGTCCTCCATCGTAGCCTCGTGAATCAGGAGGTCGCAATCGCGGCCCAGAAGGACCAAAGCCTCGCAGGGCATCGTATCACCACTGTACACAATTTTCCGACCATTTCCCAGAGTCCAGGCGACCCCGAACGAGTGCAGGCAGTGCCGAACATACACCGTCTGCACCGTGCGAATGCCCAGTTGCGTTTGAAGCTCGTGATCAACTTCAGGCAAGATTTTCCTGCTTCCAAGCATCAGTTCCTGATTAGGAATCAGATTGTAGCAATCGTTAATTTTTTCAAACTTTCTGTGATACAACTGCAGCCAATAATCGATCTGTTTCGGGGCGATAAGGTAGACAGGCTGCGTCGTGAGCTTCCTCCGCATCTGCAGGAGACCGAGCAGACCCAGGTGGTGGTCTGCGTGCAAGTGTGACAGATAAATCGCCTGAAACCCGATAAAAAAAAATCAATAAAACATCCTCTACCGACCTTTAAAAGAGTTTTTACCTTGACGTTGCGCAGAAATTCGTTCGTTTCCGCGCCGAAAAACCTACAAACTTGACCGTAGGTTCCCTCGCCGCAGTCCATGATGATATTTGTCTTCTCGTCCACCCTCAGAACGATACAACTCGTGTTTCGAACCTTGCTCGGGATGGACGAACCGGTACCGAGCATAATAACCTTCGGAAACTCGTCCGAGCGCTCGATGAGCTGCGAGTGCGATTTGATCTCTTTCTTGAGCTCTGCCAGCGTCTCCTCGAAGTTGTCCTTCGCGTGCAGCTCAACCAGGAGGTCGTCCATGCTCATGGACACGACGGTCGAGTCTTCAAACCCGTCCATCGGCCGCAAGTGGACGGAATTGAGTGTTTTAGCTTGAATGATCTTTAGACCGTGCTCCTCGGCCTTGTCTTCGGGTGGCTGGACCGAGTGCAAGTGCGGAAAGATCGTTGGGTGGACGAGGTTCAACTGATTCTGCATGTGACGACAGGATTCGTGGACTATGCCGCCGTTGTACTCGTTGACAACCAGGTGCGTCGTGCTGGCGGGAAATCTCTTCATCCACTCGAGGTAACGCGGGTGTTTGATGATCCTGTCGGGTGAAAAGTGCACCACAACCATCGCCGGGTGGTCTGAGTGGGCCTGACAGTCGCTGAAACCGCTGTGGGCAAGCAGTGAGTCGAGATAATCCTCGTGCGGGCACTCGAGGATGACAAATATAGGGCCCACGGACGGTGGGTCGCACACGTCCACGCTTTTTACCACCGTTCCGTCCTCCAGTGTCACGTCTTGCCCGGATTTTAATTGTCCCAGGAGTGGACCGGGTTTTACACCCTTGTCCACACAGGCGCCGAGGTTTAGGGTACCCTCTTTGTCCGTTAGCTTGCAGATGTAGGCCAGGCAGCCGCTGATTTTGCGCAGCAGCATGGGCTCGATGTTTGCCAGCGGACTGGGCGGTTTTGATGATTGTGGAGACTCGTGCGAGTAGTAATTGGTGTCGTCGACGAGCAGAAGGTCGTCAGAGTCCGAGTCGCTATCGACTGTCGGTTTTGTCAGGTGCACGTAACGAATACTCAAACAGCTGTCCTGGTAGACGGTGTTTTCGTCACATTCAGACTCTTGTACCTTTAAATGTGTGAGGTTTACGAATTTTTTCACAGCCTCAAAGATATCGAGAATACCCCGCGGCCCGTGGAGATTCAGCTCGGGCACTCCGCAGTCCTGGATCGTCAGTGCCATGCCTGGAAGTCCGCCCATGTTTTGCCAGGTTGGAGTCGTGAAAAGGACATGCTCGAGCTTTGTAAGGCGCATGTGATGCTCGTGAGCCAGTCGCTGAGTGCCCTCGCCACAGTTGAAGAGGAATTTCGTGTGGTTAGATGACAAAAATACGGATTTTGGAGAGCCGGGAGCTCCATTGCCGAGAACCTGTCGATTGATTAAAGATTTGTAGAGAGAGTATTTAGAGGGTTCTTGCTTACTTACCTGCAGGGTAACGTGACTGGGACTGTAGTGAGCTGCTTTGGCCTTTCTTGACTCAATATTGGCCTTTTGCAAAAGTTTATTCATCTCTTTTTCCTCGAAATTCGACATTTTGTAGGTTGATGCCGATGGCAACCGAGAGATGAAAAGTCGTGGGATTGAAAAAAATCCAGTTTTCGGTTGAATAAAGAATTTTCCTCGTGAAAACAATGAGATTTGAATATGCATTCGGAACACGTTTGGGATTTTGATGCAACGTGCAAAAGCATTTCAAGCTGCTTCACGCTGATCTCCTGGAATACATAACCTAATTTTACTTACACACGCATTTTATCGACAGATGATAATGCTTCAATAGCGAAAAAAAGTTTTAAAAGACCTTGAACCAACAAATTAACATTAATGAAAATTTTATAATTGTTATATTGTTAAATTATCGAGTAAAATACTCGAGGAAATGTGAGCTTTCGTAAAAGAAAGAATATATTTTTTTAAGTTATTGATCGTGATTTGAGCATACAACTAGTACGAAACCATTTGATTCATTAAATTGTATTGCTAAAATCTAATATTTATAAATGAAAGTTATAATAAAACAGTAAAACTTTCAATTTGTTAATTGATTTGAAACGCAGATTAATTTTGGGTTGATCGCCGAACCAATAGCGACTCGGAAAACCCATGCGCGTCTCTGATTGGCTCGGCGGTCGGCCGGATTTTATGTTATAACAAATGTCTTTTATTCACCAAACCTCACTTTTGACTCTGGCTGCTCTGAGTTGCATTTTCATTACTTTTGCAAATATTAGACAACCATGCCGCCCAAAGCAAGTGGAAAAGCTGTGAAAAAGTCCGGAAAGGCCCAGAAGAACATCTCCAAAACCGACAAGACGAAGAAGAAGCGCAAGAGGAAGGAGAGCTACGCTATTTACATCTACAAGGTGTTGAAGCAGGTCCACCCGGACACTGGAGTCTCCAGCAAGGCCATGAGCATCATGAACAGCTTTGTGAACGACATTTTCGAGCGCATCGCTGCCGAGGCTTCCCGTCTGGCTCACTACAACAAGAGGTCAACCATCACCTCTCGGGAAATCCAGACTGCAGTGCGTCTTCTCCTTCCCGGTGAATTGGCCAAGCATGCCGTCAGTGAGGGCACCAAGGCCGTCACCAAGTACACGAGCTCCAAGTAAACTGCTCTCGGGGTACTGCAACAAAAAAAATCCAAACCAATCGGCCCTTTTCAGGGCCACCAATTTTTTTCAACGTGAATACCTAACAATCGACGAGTTCTTAAATCGTAAGGAGCTTAAATTAGAGTCCTTTCGTTGACTATATAATCAATTCAAACCTTACTGTGCACCGAGTACTCAGTAGACAAATATAGGTACAGAGATCGAAAAAACACGAGGTACCTAGTACGCAATATTCAAGTTTCTTTCAAGGCAGATTGAAATGATGTGCATCGAGGTGAAATATCGTATTTTATCAAAAACTTCCAACTCTCCTGTGCACACAATTACCCAAAAATATTTTGTGATAACTATAGTTAGTATTCCTACTCTAAACAGTATTTTGTTATGCTTGGACTGAGGAAAATTATTTTCAGGTTATGCACATTGACCAATTTGAAAGATATGAACGTTTATAATCATTTGGTGGCCCTGAAAAGGGCCGATTGGTTTGAGTGTGTTGAGGAATTAACCTCCGAATCCGTAGAGAGTGCGTCCTTGACGTTTCAGAGCGTAGACAACGTCCATGGCGGTAACGGTCTTCCTCTTAGCGTGCTCGGTGTAGGTGACGGCGTCACGAATTACGTTCTCAAGGAAAACCTTGAGCACACCACGAGTTTCCTCGTAGATCAAGCCGGAAATACGCTTGACTCCACCACGGCGAGCCAATCGACGGATGGCGGGCTTGGTGATACCCTGGATGTTATCACGCAGAACCTTGCGATGCCGCTTGGCGCCTCCTTTTCCCAGACCTTTTCCGCCCTTTCCGCGTCCAGTCATGGTTAGATCAGAATGTAGAACGTAAAGTACGGAGTGAAATTCACCAAGTGATACCCCAACGCCCGAAAAATCGGGCTTTATAGGCTTCTGGCCGCAACCCCCATACAACGGTTTGGACCAATCCGCGAGCGCGGTCGGTTTCTCCCACTCTTTCGTATTGACCAATGGGATGCTTCTTGACAAAATTGGCAAAAATATCAATTGCTCGCAAATTTTATTTATTCTGTTATGTTAAAAAATGTAAACAATTACTCAGTCTACTAAATAAAAGTAATACCAATGGATTTAAGCAACGTATTTGACTGGAATAAGCCTTTGCACTGCGCTTACCCCCACTTTTTGATATCCACCAATCCCGGACGAGTTCCTCCACACTCGAGTCTATAAAGCCAAGTGTCGCTGGAAGTCTCGGCACTTCACCCGCTGTTCTCATCCGAGAAACGTTCAAAGACTACAATGGCTCGTACCAAGCAAACTGCGCGTAAATCGACTGGAGGAAAGGCTCCACGCAAACAGTTGGCGACCAAGGCCGCTCGCAAGAGTGCTCCTGCCACTGGAGGAGTGAAGAAACCGCATCGCTACAGGCCTGGAACTGTTGCTCTGCGTGAGATTCGTCGCTACCAAAAGAGCACGGAGCTGCTCATTCGCAAACTCCCGTTCCAACGCCTTGTCCGTGAGATTGCCCAGGACTTTAAGACCGACCTGAGGTTCCAGAGCTCGGCTGTAATGGCCCTGCAGGAAGCCAGCGAGGCCTATCTCGTTGGACTCTTCGAGGACACCAATCTCTGCGCCATTCACGCCAAGCGAGTGACCATCATGCCCAAAGATATTCAGCTGGCTCGTCGCATCCGCGGAGAACGCGCCTAATTCACATCAGACGTCATCGAAAACAAATCGGCCCTTTTCAGGGCCAACAAATGTCT
>MVJL01010420.1:0-65617 GCA_002156465.1 Macrocentrus cingulum
TGAGTAATAATATCGCGTTCGTACATATCCAAATAGGAAAAATAAATTGTGCTAATTTAAATCTAAATATCTTCGAAAATATCGAAGAGAAAGAATTGTTGCAAGACTTTTTTTGGGGAGAATTTTATTGGTAACAAAAAAGGTCTATAGTTAAATTTAGGAAATTTGCATACTTATTAATATGAGCATACTTTCAGTATTGTCAATATTTTTCAGCTGAGAGAAAGAATTCTGTGCTTTTGAAACCAAAATATCTTTATAATTACAAACAAATTTCAATTTTTTCAAGAAATCTTTTTTGTGGAGAATTTTATTATCAACAAAAAAGGTTTTAAACAAAATATATAACTTGCATCTTTATCAAGATATCGGACAGTAAAGACGTCGTCATATCAGATTGAATTCAAATTTTCAAATGCAGGTGTGCGTATAAGCGATTAGCGCATGCGTCAGAGGGACGATACATCGTGCATTGGGGAAGACATTGGAGTAAGCAGAATTTTGTACACACATAGATGTTTATAAAATTAATACAATATAAAAAATTCAGCTATCTGTAACCATATCGCATTTTCTTCCAAGCAACCTTAAATGACACTAAACAACAACCTGCCAGATGTTTCAAGTCTGGCCACTAGAGGCGTGGAGGTGGCCGCGCACGGTGCCTATATACCTATATATATCATTAAATGACACTAAACAACAACCTGCCAGATGTTTCAAGTCTGGCCACTAGAGGCGTGGAGGTGGCCGCGCACGGTGCCTATATACCTATATATATCCTCTTTGGTATATCTGTATGTGTCTATATGTGGACTTAATTGATGCTGCATCAGCTGATGATCTCTCTCCCTCCTCCTGTACATAAACCTATATATATCCTCTTTGGTATATCTGTATGTGTCTATATGTGGACTTAATTGATGCTGCATCAGCTGATGATCTCTCTCCCTCCTCCTGTACATAATATCTGCTAATAAAGTGCTAATATTGGTGCAGTCTGTCGGTTCCTCAATCAAAGCTGCAGCTCTTGTATGTAATTTGATACAGACATTGTAAAAATAATATCTGCTAATAAAGTGCTAATATTGGTGCAGTCTGTCGGTTCCTCAATCAAAGCTGCAGCTCTTGTATGTAATTTGATACAGACATTGTAAATTATAGAATAGTTGTATTCAGCTATTTTCTGGCTGCATGGAACTGTAGGCTCGGTGTCTAATAAAAAAAATATATACTTACATACGTACCGTGAGATATAACCTAGAAAATCACAGTGCATAGTAATATTTTTCAAGTAAAAAATTTTAAATAATGGGGAAAAATCAAAGACACAAAAAAAATCTCAAGGCTGAGAAAGCTAAAGTCAAACTTAAAGCAAAAAAACTTTTGCCCAAGGGTCAAAATATTACTAATACGAGTTTTAAAGTGAAACAAATTTTAATTCGTGGTCAACTGAAGCAGCATGAAGATTCAGAAATTCTTAGCCGGCGTAAATTAAATGTCAAGGTATTTTCTTCCTAACTTGAATACTCATGATTTTATTGAATATTAATTTTATTATTAGGATCTTCTCACACGCCTTCAACACCACAACTCTACAATTCGACAGGAGGCTGTAAAAGAACTCAAGGATCTTCTTCAAAGTCATCCAATAGAAATTTTAAGTGAGCATTTAAATGCTCTTCTCCAAGGAATATCATCATTGGCACTTGATAAGGAAAGAGATATTCGTCGTGACAGTTTTAAAGTCCTTGCTTTGGTGCTCGGACCCATTTCTAATGAGCAACTCGAACCTTTTGCTGATATTTTAATTTCTTATCTCTGCTGTGCAATGACTCATATTGTTCCAACTGTAAAAGAGGATTCTCTGTATTTCCTCGATGTTCTTGCTCAGAACTGTAGCAGTCTTGTAGCGAAAAATTCTCGAAAAATACTGCCAAAATTTTTGGATTTAATTTCCAAACATCATGCACAATCTCACACTCGTCAACTCGTTGTGACATTAAATTCAAAAAACACAAGCAACAAATGGCGAATTAAAGTGTTTGAAAGACTATCAAACATGTTGGTTGCAATAATTAATGAATTAAAATCCACTAAATCACGATATCATAATGATTTACAAACGTATAATCGTAAAATTATTGTTGATGATAATACGACTTATATACCGTTAAATCAAAGTAATAAATTAAATCCTTGTCGAATTTATTTCGATAGAGATCACTCGAACGCCTTGGGAGTTAAAGAGAGTGAAGAGCTTGAAGAATTCAAGAAATATATTGTTATTTTAATGCCACTTATGTATGAAAGTTGGCTTGAAGTTCGACCAAAACGGAATTCAACTTCTGAGGAAATTCCAGAGCTTTCGGGTGAAGCTGCAATATTTTTAAAGGCCATTACATCAGTTATCTTTCAAATTATTAATTATATTGAATTATTGGAAACAAAAAGTGGTCCAAATCGTGAATGGTTTCAGCAATCATTTCAATCACAGTTTTCGACATATTTCCTCGTAGATTTTCCATACAATCAATTGAAATCTGTTGAACGACCAAAAAAACATCAATCTGACTTTAGAGAAATACAAATCAATGATAATTGTCTAGAACAAAATTTTCAAATTGCCTATATTTTTTTATGGATGATGTCGGTGCACAAAATTTCCGGATCGATCATTGACAACGAGAATCGTGAAATTTGTGAAAAAATTTTAGACTTTATCAATGAAAGACTAAACAAATGGACTAATGATAATTGCACGGCTTTGCCTCAATTGGTTCAACTTTTAAAAATTCTATTTATCACGTGCAATAAAGTTTTGTACAAGAGTGGTCTTCGAGCAAAGATAGATGCTATTCTTCGTGCTACAGTTACCGCTGCATCGACTAAGCAACCAAAAAAGGATTTCCAGGGGCAATTATTTACCCTTCTCACGGACATTATTTTCGATAATAGTCTGGAAGAATTGCACAAGTATAAACAACAATTATTCATAAATCTGAAACATTTGATGTTAATGTATTCATGTTGTTTATTGATAGATTCTTTTTTTTTTTTTTTTTTTAGTGAATTTGCCTGTAAGGAATTTATCAAGGGCCTGCCAGATTTATTATTGAAACCGACGATTCAGGACAACGTTATTCAAGTTTTAAATCGCATTGTATTACAACATCGGGACTGGATTAGTCGAGATTTGGTTGAAAAACAAGAAGCTATATTACGTAAGTTATTAACATCTTTGAGCATAAATTGCTTAATTAATTAGTTTTTTTCGTTTTCTCAGAAAATGTCAATGAAATTCACATTACGGGAGGTGAAGATGAAAAACGTGCAAAATTAATGATTTGTAATTTATTTAATTTCATTGATGGACAAATTTATTTTTAATACAATTGCGTAAACTAGTTCGATAATTATACACGCACCATATATATGAAATATCTTTTGTTTTCGCTAAATTCTCACAGCATTTCTATTAAAAAATATACTACAAAATGAATAAATCGAGCAAAGAAAAATATTAAAAGGATTAAAAATACTCAAAATTTTGTAGTTTCACTTGAATCATCCTCGATAAAAGCCAAATTCTCAATGCCTGCCGAGACTGAACTACCAACATCACTGCAATTAATCAAATTTTCTGCACTAGGCGCAAATGAAAGAATTGGCATACTGTGTTCAATTACCGGCCAATCAGTCTGATTTCTCAATTCATGATCAATACTGAGATAGCGTTTTTTCGACTTTTCCGGCCGATAAAATCGCCGTTTTATCACTCTCTCAATGACATACTCAATAAAGACCGTTTGAATGATGAAGCAAACAAAAAAATTAATTGTGGCCAGAATGAGAATAATACCGGGCCACTCTAAATTCGGTGGAAGTTGTAATCGGAGTAAATTAATCGTCCAATTGGCTGGAAACATTGTGATATAGATACAACTAGCCGTGAGCAAGATAATTGAAGCCATAAATGTCTTATTTGTATACAAAGCCCGTCGATAAGGTTTTCCGCGCGAGTAAATAACTGCCATTGTAATGTATTGAAATAGAGAAATACAAAAAACAGAATAATTTTCATAAGATTTAAAGTCTGTAGGTTCAGACCGGACAAATGGTGTAAACCAAGAAAATTTCTGTACCCCGATAAATGCACTAGCTTGAAAAATAATCATTATTGCCATATGGAAAATGAGTGAGAGCAATGGCGTGAAGCTTAGCAGACTTGTCATTGGCGGATGATTGGCTAATTTACCCTCATAGGCCTGAGTCTTGCCGAAGAATGACGCAAAATTTACGATCAAACAGATATCAATAAAGAGAAACTGCAGGTCAGTGAGATTGGCATCGATTGAGTACAAGGTGATGGCCGAAAGAAATTCCGTCAAGGAATAGGTCACCATGAATTTGAAAATGCCAAATGACGTGATTAACGCTGCGCGACCCTGACGAATAACTGTTGGCACACATCTGATGTCAGGAACTCGTGATGTGAATGGACTTGCAACACTAAAAATAAAAATTATCTTAATAAATAATTTATATAGCAAGATAGATTATTTATTATACAATATATGTATACCTGGATTCAGCTTCGGAAAGTGAAATTCCTGCATGTGCAGCTCGAAGAGCACCACAATCATTTGCCCCATCACCACACATGGCTGTGGAAATATAATAGTTGGTTAGTATATAAAAATTTTTGAAAATGTTTTTATTTATTTATTTATTTATTTATTTATTCAATCTTACCTACGTAATATCCAAGCTGCATGAGCTCTAGAACAAGTTGTTGTTTTTGATCGCTTGTCATACGCGCGAAAACTGCTCCTCGCACACAAATCTTTGGAATTAATTCGGGATAATAATCTTGCAAATGTTGCCACGTTTGGCCGGTAATTGCAAAACGATAATTAAATTTTGCAACGCCTTTTTCTATTGCATTGAGCGATGTGTCTGTAAATTTTTCCGGCGCAAAAAAAGTCTTGACTGGTCCTCCTTGGATATGAAAATAAATTTTATTTTTTATTTTTTCATCGCCAGGAACCACTGTAATTCCAATTACAGTCTCATCCCGGGTGAGAATTTCACAATCTTTAGCGACACTCATTGCTGTTTGAATATTATCACCGGTTATCATGACTACGTGAATATTTGCTTCTCTCAGTTCTTTGATCACTCGAGTTGTTGGTTCTTTCAGCCGATTTTCTAGGATTACTAGTCCCAAGAAATCCAAGTTTTTCTCCACTTCATCTCGATGCATTTTTTGAATTTTTGTATAACTTTTTGTTATTGTACTTGTACCAATAGCAATCACGCGATATCCCTGCTCTGTATATTTTTGCATTACTGTTCCAATGTCCTTGGGAATACTTTCAGGCTTGCTTAAGCTCAAAATCACCTCGGGCGAGCCCTTGGTATATGATTTGAAATGATCTGTACCCAAAACACGAGTTATAACAGACATTCTTTGAAGAGTACTTGAAAATTGGTATTGTTGAATTATTGCAATTTCACGGTCACTTGGATTTTCATTATTTTCACGTGGCCTTACTACAGTAGGCACTAACAAATCGTATTTACTCGTGTCTGCAATTTCGGGTTCCTCTAAAACCCAGTCAGTACTTTCAAACATCTGTAAATTATATTTTAAAAAGTGTTAATTTTATTTCAAAAAAATTTTTTTTTAAATAAAATCCCCATAAATAGGTATTTTTGAGAATTACAAAATTTTTATTTTTAATTTAAAATTTAAAAAGATCGAAAATACTGTTGGAAAAATTCTTTAAATTTGACAATACTTATATTATTTTGCAAAGTTTTTTAATAATCAATAAAAATATTCGACATACTGAAAAAAATAATAAATAATAAAAAATTGGTTAGAAATAAATAAACTTGAAAATCTATTTTCCAATTTAAATTTGCATCCGTGAAAATATATATGAACAACATTGAAAACCACAATGAGTTTAATTGATTTAGGCTTGGCATTATTGATGATGAGTCAATTATATACTTAAACGTATCTGTATATATATAAATACCGTTGGAAAATTATTTCCATTTCAATACTGACCTTGACATCGAGAGGATCGCCACATAGTTCATTGTCAATGAGAGTTAAACTGTGTGAAACTAGCATACCCTCAAAAATCGGATGATTTTGAAGTTTTTTTACATCCTTTTCGGCCGTTTGTAGAATACCATTAGTGCATGGCACTACTCCCCACATGTCCAATCCATCCTCTGTCAGTGTACCTGTCTAAAAATTCATTGCAAAATTCAGACTATACACGCATTATATATTATTTACCTTTAAATAAAATTAAATCCTTGCCTTATCAAAACAGATGCAATTAATGCTGCCAGAAACGTTAATTACCCGACTATTAATGCAATAAATCTGGGCTTTTTTCAATCTCGTCTGAGCATAAAGCTTGCCAACTGTCATGGCCGCTGGCAAAGCTGGTGGAATTATAATCGTAATAATATCCAAAGCCTTGATGACAATTTCACTTGGAGTTATTCCCCGTGATGCTTTGGTTACAATTGTGTATACGAAGCCGAAAAGTGAAATAAATGCGAGAATACCAATAAATTTGTAGGAATCTTGATCAAATTTAAAATCGGCCGGTGGTGGATATAAAATAGCAGCTACTAAAGCTCCTCGATTTGTTTGCAAACCAGTTCTTATCACTCGTGCTAGCACTGGACCATCTTCATAGTATCTATAAAAAAAATGTCTTTGTTAATTAATTGATTTACTATTATTTTATATTTTATGTGTCCTTATAACACACCTCGTTTGAATGATAGTCGTGCCACTGTAAAGAGTATGCTGTGCACATTCTTGTGGATCGTAAAAAATCTGTCGCGGAGTTAGAGGCGTTTTTGTCACTGGTACTGATTCTCCCGTGAGCATTGATTCATTGACCAAGCAGTGACCAGTGAGTAGAACTGCATCACACACGACCAGCCCCTGATATTTTGGCAACTCTATCACATCTCCAGGCACCAATTCAACACTTGAAACACACTCAACGTCCCCGGAGCTTCGCCGCACACGCACCATCTCCGTCGATGCAACAGTTCCATGAAGGTTTCGTTGGTTTCGCCGAGTTTGGATAATGGAACTACTGATTCCAAAGACTGACATGAGAATTATCGCTCCAGTATAGTAGTAGTAGCCATCAGCTATCCAGACACAAAGAGTGAACACTTGGAAGATATAAAAGGGATTGAGAAATTCCAAGAGAAGTAACACTATGATACTTTGCACGGGAACGATGATTTCATTGTTTCCATACACAATCCGCCTGAATTTGACAATGCGAATAGTTAGTTAGTTAAGATTTTTGATATATGAGATATATAACGGGAAAAATTGATGATTTTTTATACTTTAAAAGCTGTTGCTCTTTAGATAGGCCTTGATTCCGGGTTGACTGAAGCTCTGAACAAGGCACGTATTTATCTAGACCAATTAATCGCGTGTATTCTCGTCGAATTTCATCCCAAATGTAGCATTGTTTCTTAAACCAAAATGCTCGATACTCGGATACTTGACATTTTGTACCATTTTCCAGATGTAAATCCAGATTTTTTCCTGTTATCTTGTTGACTAGTTCTTCACTAGCATTTGCCAGAATTTTCGCTAGTTGATTTGCCCTAAAATTAGTTGAATTAATTTGAATTAATTTAAAGTTTACAAGTTTATTTCATGTTGCGAATAATTGAGATTTAAAAAAAAAAAAACAAATTTTTCTACTTGAAATTCCTTGTTTCGATGAGTTGGACGTCCTTCACGTAGTATGACTTGTATTTGCCCTGATAATCGTCCTGTATTGACAAATATCATTGCGTGTGTGAATTAAATAAAAAAAAAACTTGAATATATGTGATAATCAGATTATTTTACTTACAATTATGAGAATTCTTGTGGCACGAGATAGTGAACATTGTTTGTGTGTTGTGTAAAGGTGAAGCTGAGGATACCAATGAAAAAGTAATCTCAACCATCCAATTGTCAAGATGTAGGCGAGAAATGTTAAACTCACGTAAATATAGCTCTTCTCATAGCCATAAATGTACTGCAAATATGTTAATGATTTTTAGGTTATTAGATCGATAATCATTATTATACATACATATAGGTATATTTTGTTCATTATAATTAATATACTTACTAATTCGGCGTTACTGTGGCCTGTATGTACTTTTTGGCTCTCCACGTCTGACTGCTTGTCATTTTTTAGCCCTGAACATATTCAAATTGATTTATAATATTTGATGGCACATAAATTTTTTTTTTTTTTTACTTTTTTTATTTTCTAAATTCAATTTTATTGATACAATTATAAGGCCTTGAAATGTATATTAATTTAGCCTCGATCTCCACATCATCACACATAGTGTGTATGTCAATACAATATCAGATAATTTATAATTATCAGTTGTCGCCGAACAAATGATACAAGGATCTTAAATATAGTAGGTATATAGAAATAACACGTGAAGAAAAAAAAGTGAAAGTATAAACACAAATTTTTTTTTCTACTCACCATTAGTTTCGTTCATAACGTAACGGAGCATAGAGTGTCAGCGCTGTTTCGAACAATTTTTTGGAAAACTAAAATGAATCATAATTTTTTTGAATATTGTATATTGTATAAGTACTCTGTTATATATGTTATATATATATCGTGACATTCACTCGGGAAAGTATTTGAGATCTTAAGCAATGTTTTGTCACGTCTTTATCGTTAAAACGTGATTGCCTATACGCGTTCCTTTTTAAACGTCCATTTTATTTCCACACACATTGATGGATACGTCGAACAGGCACGTGAAGCGATTATAAACGTTTGGGTTATGTTTGATCATTCAGTGTGTTGTTGACGAAACAAGTCATTTGTTGAGTGCATTATTAGTAGACTTTGGTGATAAATAAAAATAAATATTGTCGAAATGTCAAATAATGCATAGAAGTCACAACTTGTTGATCAAATGTGACACTTGAATTTTACGCTTTCTTAACGCCGTGTTGATATATATATCGAATGCCGGTATATAATTGATGTAGTATTACAGTAGCTATATATACTAACAAACTAATAAATCGTTGTAAGTACGACTCATTTCGATTTATGATCCTAAATATTGTTGATCATGCATTATTATTGGCTTCAACAACATAGATCTAAATCATTTTTGCCATACATATTAAAAAGAAAATTCATTGTTTGTTATAAGTATATAAATAATAGCCACAATATCCAACTAACTGCATATGCAACGAGTCGCGTAGGCTTTAGTTATATATGTGTTCAATAGATATTATTACACGTGTGTCCGTATAATCTATATAATTTAAAATAAGGATGTTCACGTTTTATCATCGCGTAACATATTCTAAACGATAAAATTACCGTTGCGCAAATTTTTTTTTCCCGTATAGGTATATGCCCCGTACTTTTTTGACCTGTGTATTATATAATACTTACCAATTAAACTTTATGTGATGGGAAAAGAAGTTCTTTCGCCGATAGAAGAGTATAAGTTATGACGTCTATATTATCACAATAACATACTGATTATTATTTAAAAATGTTAAGTTTCTTTCTTTTCTTATACATTTATTCAAAAATTATCGAACCGTCTAAAAGAAATTGTATGAAATATGTTAAACTTAATGACTTTGTTTTGTTTTGTTTTGTTTTTATTTTTTTAGCACGATTAAGTGTTTTATTTTCTGTTCATTGATAATTTTTTTTTGTGCGAAATAAATTTATCAGCGAAGTATAAGTATATAAGTACTTGATTTAATGAAATTATTTTTAAATGCTGGAAATTTTTCAAAAATGTTTTCGCTAGTAGAGTTTGAACTAAACTGACAGTTCTCTTTTGATATGCTTTACATCTCAAATTTCTCCCACCATCATACCACCACCTGCATAACCACGAGCAATCAACTACATATACCACCTCCATACGCGACCAACATTTGTATACATATCTAGCTTACACCTGTCTAATACATACCATCTAAACATTGAATTTATGCACACGTAAACGCGAAAAAAGGAGGAAAAAAAAGAAAAGACTGACCTCGAATTTAAAGAAAAATAATTACTATATATTTGATAATGAAAAAAAAAAAAATTTATTCAACATACTCTGAATAAACAATGAAACAAAAAATTTTAATCTTTTAGTTTGATTTCTTCCTGATATAAATTGTCTCATAAAATTAGCTGAATTATCGCATTAAATTGACGATCTCGTCCGGATATGACACTTACATGTAATCGTGTTCTGTGGATGCATTTAAACTCAGATTACTCGACCGTATCACGGAATTATGCGTCAGTGACATAATTATCAATCAAATTTAAATGCGGAAAATAATGCTACAATCTTTCAAAATGCGAAATCATTTAAAATAGTTCATTGTACAATTATCTGAACGTATCATCATCAACAGAGTATATTTGCAAGCATTCCTCAATAAGTGTAGAAAGACTGATTTTATAGCGATAATAGAGCATGTAAATGACCGGAAAGAAAAATAACAGTAGAGAAATAAAACTAGTATTGATGAAAAAAACAAATAATTTATCAATTAAAGACAATTTAATCTACTTAAATAGCGAAAAATTGAGTTTCAATTCCTTGACCGTATTTTTTATAACTTATTTATTTATTTCATTTATTTTATTTATTGTTTTTTTTTTTTTTTCTATAAGATAGCCAATCTCTTGCAATTTTATGACTAAGAGTTGGAAAAATAATTAAACTTGCTAAAGTTCTGATATCTAGAAACGCTCATCGTGTTTAATACCTTCCATAAATATTGATCAAGTGCAAAATGATAAGACTGTATACAAAGATTTGAGTGATAAATACCGAAAAAAAGTTGGAGATTCATGATCCTCGATTGTTAGGACACACTTACATCGTATCAACTATTATCGTATCATCTCATAATGCGATAAGTCTATAATAATTCGGAAAATATACCCTTAAAAATCCGAACATACATATGTATGTATGTATGTATGTATGTATGTGTGTGCATGTGTGTCTCATAATGTACTTGACATAGTTGTTATAAGTAATTATGCACTGTATATGTATTTAAATAGTGAATTGGACACGCTAGCTTATTTAATTTCTATTAATGCACGCAATATCTCTGTCTTGAAATATTGTTATTAATTAATTTAAAAATTATTGTAGAATTTATTGTGAGTTGTTCAAGGATCCCAATAAGAATGCGATCATTTTCTCAAGGACTTTTATCTAGTAACAACTCAATGACTTGGTGGAATTCAAAAAATAATTATTATTATTATGTGAACATACAAAGTTACATAATCTTATAGGTATGATTGGCTTTTATTGAAAATACTTCCACGCAGAAAATATATATCGACAGGAATATGTTATGAGAATAATCAAATAATAATTGACTTGATGCATGTGCAGACCAAAGTCACGGTCACGCTGTCAAGCACCAGAAGCAAAATGTGTGCTGCCCCTCAACTCAATTGATACACCGACAGACTCATTTTCTGGCATAAATTTTCATCTCACGTTCATACTATTACTTTGAACATTTTTTCCAATGAATAACCGCTGCTGTTTTTTTTTTCTAACTTATTTATTTATTTATGGATATATATCCTCATAAGTTAGTATCCTTTTTGAGGGTACACTTGACGCACTTTAATCCTACCTTGGAATCATCTGTATTGAATCAACCTTGACGTTAGGAATATAACGAGTGCAACGATTTTATCACAGTTGCCGGATCAGTCGCCGTTTTTCTCTTTACTTGAAACGTTGCGTCACTTCCGTACTATTGCAACCGCAAATAATTAACATTTCTTATTGCCATCATTACTTTACACATAGACTGTAAAATTCGAACGATATTGATGTGTTTTTTTCTGTTTAAAAAAAAAATATGTATAATTGAAAGGTTGTAAGTTTTGAACCGGTTTTCAATGTTGGTGCGTATGAATAATTTGTCATTTAGTTTAGATTTAAAAAAAAAATAGTTAACGACCGTTTAATGCTACATATGTTTCGTTGACTCAATTATAAGACCTTTTAGTAGAGAGATTGTTGTTTATGTTTTTTTTCTCTTTTGTTCATTTGTTTTTTGTTTTTTTAATTACATGGAATTGGTCCTATGACTGCTTTCTATTGATTCTATATCAATTTGCGACAATAATTCATCTTCAGTATCACTAATTAAATCCTCCCCAAAACCCGAACGCAACGCATCATGTTCATCATCACTTGGACTAGTTACCTGTTCAATCAATTGACTGTCTCGATTAGTTGGAATACTGCTGACACTTTCAATACGGTCTTCATCTCGATTTGGGCTTCTTCGACTAACATAGCTATCAGTATCTATTCGTTCGTCGTCCAGAGTTCTTGGACGATGAACGTCCACTTGAACTTGCATGTTAAGCACTGGCGAATTGTCTATAGAACTGCAAGTGCTCATTGGCTGAGTGTCCGGCAGATTTTCTGAATTGGAAAGTCCCAACATTTCGCTCAACGCCGGTGTTGTCACAAGACGTGAATTGTCAGTGTAAACACCCAAAACACTTGTATTGAAAATCATCAGTAGACATGATGTGATAAAAGTATGGGCAGCAGGAAGCATCAAGACGCCTACATCACGCAGCAGGAGCACCACACCTGGTTGAAGCACGTTTGGATACATAGCGGGGACGTCCTCGTGTATTATGGCTTCGATTGAGTCAGAAATGTCCTTTAGGATAACTCGCGGATTCTCTGTATCCAAATCAATTTGGTGAACGATCGCGGCCAACAGTGGAATTCGATCTGGCGGCTGTCGTAGCCGTTTAATGGATGATATGTCGCATTTTTGATGCAGATCACGAGGTAAATCGTCCAGCATTCGCTTCCAAGCGCCGCCGGAAAAAAGTTTTTTCGTGTCTTGAGAACAAAAATCTGCCATGTGTGACATTTTGTAGTGGTTTGGACTTCTTGAGGAGTGAATTGGATCGTGTAAATCCATTTGTGATTGTTCGCTGTCGTCATCCTCTGTTGGAGGACCGGGCAACAGCCCGGCTGGCCCGGGAAATCTCCTTACCAATGTCTTTGGCGGTTTGTGCAAACTTTGGCGCCGTCCTGCGTACGATGGAGTTTTAAATAATTCCGGTGAATTACTAGGAGTTTCCAGATGAGATGTCGGAATTTCCGCTGTATCATGCGTCTTTTGAGAATAATTTGATGGTCGAATTTCACGCAGAGGCAATTGTGCTGGTGATTTAACTTTTGGTGGTACTTGGACTGATGGCTTTGACATAATTTCTGCCGCCATTTGTTTTCGCAATGATATTGTACTCTCTGATTGAACTTTAAAATTGTTTGACCGAACATTTTGAATCTTTTTTTTTTGAACACCTGAAGATACTGTTGGTGGTTGAGGTTGCCTAGATTCTAGTGATTTATTTTCTTCAAAGAGACTGAGAACCAAATTTTTCCGTGATGATAGCGCACTTTTATCAACTTGTCCATTTTTGGAATTACAAAGATCATCATCGTGATTTCTTTGATCAAGTTTTCTTTTCTTATTGTTTATCAAAGACTCTTGGGTATTTTCAACTTGTGAAAAATAAAGATCTTCAGTTTCATCAATGTGCCTCAGTGAATCCTGCGAAATGAGGTTATGTTTAGGCGTGATTATTTCAATAAATTAAACGTTTTATAAATTGAACTTACTGCATCAAAGATGAAATCGTCAAGATCAGACATGTCATTAGTATAAGCGCATAAATAAATGTTTACAGGAATAAAAAATGTTTTTGTTTGCCGCGATATACTATATACTATATATACTACATACAATACATGTATGACACATATTATAGTTCTTTTTTTTAGCCGATGGACGTATAGTTTATGTCCGATGATGCTGCGATGATGCGATGGTGCGCTGCAAGCTGCTGCAACATCAATTTTTTATTTTTTTTTGTTCCTGCTGCTGAAAAATTATCGACGGAAACCTTTTTTATCATATATTATGGCGCGAAATATATATATATATATATTATAGTATAAAAAAGAGAGAAGCATTTAGTTCTTTACTGTAGGTATATTTTATTTTTGTGGGACAAAACGAAAATCTTTCTTGAATAAAAATATTTAATTATTCTTCAATAACAAAATTTAAAATCATGTATTTTTTTCTAGAAAAAATTTAGAACTTTAAGAAAAATGACATTTGATGGTTTCCGGAATACTGGAATGCTTTAAGCAGTATATTTCAGTATAAAGACCAATTTTCTGAACTCTAAAGAATTTTTTCCCTACATATTTTATGATAAATGAAAATCTTAGTTAAACTACAGATTTTGTTTGTCATCAACTCATTCGGTAAATGAGAATCACGAAATTATGATTTGTGAATTAACACTCATATAAACTCTTGGCATTATTTAGCAGCCAATATCGAGTAATGTTATCAAAAGGTGTACAATAATGCTTAGACAGCATTATTCAGTTCAAGACGCGGCCTTTTACAGCGCCGAACTGAACCATCATCAGCTGGATCATTCATCGAAAGTAGATCTCTTTTTCGTTCTGGGTTCTGTAATGAAAATAATAAAGTTTTTAACTGAAAAAAAAAAAAAAAAGTTTTTCAATCATAAACTTTAATTTTCGAAATTACTTTTTTATCCCATTGCTGGTGAAGATATCGCAAAAGGATTGTCGTCTTTTCGGTTACAATGACTGAAAAAAATATATAGATATGAGAGTAAGTAAAAATTCAGAATTAAAAAATGCTCAACTTACTTTGCTCAGAGGGATGGTCCTTGGTCGGTAGATAAACCGATGGTCGTTTTACGCAAGTTCTATTACCGTTGTCCGTGTGGAAATTAGCAAAATTATTTTCATTGTGGGATGGCAAACCTTTTAGAAATTCTGCAACAGACTGTCATTTTGTTTTAAAAATAATGATGCCTTTGTGACAATGTAACCTCAAAATGTCAATGGCTCTAAACGCTAGAATAGAGATCGCGTGAATGCGAATTTTTACCATATCTGCGAGGATTGATTAATGTCAATTATCCTTAATCCTTGAGGTGAATTACTTCTTGTATACTTTAGTGTAACCGTGTGAAAACCTTCACCACTTATCAATCAGCAAATCCGTCTCGTTAATAAGTCGCTCGTCGTCAACACTCAACATTAACCATATTGTACCTAGTGTACTACATTGTACAGCAGCTGCAATTACTTCTTTCTATCTCTCTCCCTCTACCCCTACCAAACACAAATAAAATCTAAACTACCAATCACTGATCAGTTTCGCAGCTTGCCCAATAAAATAACGACCGCGATATTTGTGCAATTATTTTGTTTTTTAAATTAAAAAAATGAAATTTCTTGTGAATTTGTCATTTTTTATTAAATAAAGGTATTAATTTGTCAATTTCGAAATAATACCAACATGCATATAAAATATGCAATCTACATATATACTACCAAAAATCTTTGATTATTAATAACAAATATATATAGCCACAATAACGAATCGAAACTTGTTATTATTTATATTGGAAAATAAAATATAGAGCTGATAATATATATATATATATATATATATCACATGTATATGTAGGAAATAACAGAAAATAACACGCATACACACACGCCGAGAGAGCAGTACACATATATAGTGGACGACGTGTGTGTGCAGATTATATTTATTACATATTTATTATTCGCAAAATATATATTATTCAGTTCATAATAAAAACATATATCGTCATAATAATATAATATCTGTCATGACGTCATATGACTATATATACCATACATAAATGAAAAAATTTTTGCAGGCTTTTGAAAAATAAAAACGTCGTCACGCTGATGATGACAAAATTTCACTGCTGATACATACTATTTATACAACTGATCAAGTTATCAAACAGTAAGTAAAATACACGTGTATTATCGGAATTTTTCACAATCTCTCTTACCCGTGTAAGTATATTATTAATCACGATTATATTTGGAGGTTATTTTGATGATCCCATGGATGAAAGAGCAGATAGCAGATGTCTGGCATAATAGAAAAGGATCAAGAACGACGAAAAAGGGGTCGTTGGTTTCGTCAACTAATAATGACCGAGGAATTGCTGGGAGAAAAAACGACAACTCGACTATGTCGCCGTCGACGTCGTCAGGAAGTTTTAACGTCAACATTATCAGGTGAATATGTCTGAGCAATTAATGGAAATACATTGATTGTGAAAAATACCTATTAACAATATTAAATTTATAGTCTAGATGGTGATGTATTGGATGTACTTGTAAAGCCAGATTTTACAATAGAAAAACTAAAAATTATAGCCATGAAACATTTTTATGGGTCAGACACGACAAAAACCTCGTCAAAATATCATCTAGTTCATGCAGATACACACAAGCTACTTGCAGAAAGCAGCATTTTATTCGATGAAGATGTTAATGCGTCTGATGAATTACTCATGATTGAATCACATCCGTTGCCAATCGAAGATAGTCCGATAGAAGACGCTCAAGTACGAATTCCTACCCAAGAAGCTATTTTAACAGCTACCAATCATCTGCTAGAGCCACAAAGCACGAAAACCACACCAACAACTGATTGTCCAGCAGACTTTCAAGCAGAAATTCGTAAAATTTTAATAACACTCGTTCAGGCTTCGGCAAAACTTCTTATGCACAGTCCCGATGCTGTAAAAGTTTATGAGATAATAAGGGAAAAATTAGAGATGGAATGTAAACCGCCGTACGATCCTAAAACTGTAAAATACTTGATGGATATTGGCTTTGCTGAGAAAAAAGTTTTAAAAGCCCTTCGTTTGAGAAAAATGAATGTCTCTGAGGCCTTAGAGTGGTTGATTGAGCATCAAGATGATTTGGATGGCGATGAAGAAGATTTTGAACTTCCTCCGCTAAATATTGAATTGAATAACGACAATCCCGGTCCCAGTTCATCGTCAGGAGCTCCTAAAAGAAAAAAATCTGTTAAAGAGGCCTGTTTAGAAATTTTTAAAGCCGGCCCACGACAAGGAACAAAACGAGAACCTAATCTAGTCAATGTTGTGAATCTTCTCCTTGAAAGTTTTAATCAATACAAACGACTCGAGTTTAAATTGAGTCCGCGAATTAAAAAATCACTAATTGAGATGGGTTTTGAGGAGAAAAATGTCATTGAAGCGCTAAAAATTACCGGAAATAATCAATCAAATGCGTGTGAATGGCTTTTGGGAGCGCGGAGAAAAAGTCTTCAAGATTTAGATGAAGGATTGAATGAAGATAGTCCTATTTATGCGGCCATTATGAGCAATCCTCATATTCAATTAAGTTTAACTAATCCAAAAATGTTGCTTGCTTATTTATCAATTTTAGAAACACCATCGTCAACTAGTATATGGATTAATAATCCAGAAGTTTCACCGGTTTTAAGTCAAATATTCAAGACTTATCACTCGGAGAAACACGCTATTCATATGAATCGTTATGATATCAGCTAACATCGGCGTCCAAGTTGGTTTTGTGTTATTTAAATTACCCAAATATTTTTATATCAATTTACAAGCTATTATAATGTTTCGCCAATGATAATTAGAAATTAAAGTCAATACCACAGTTATACGTTATCATATATATTCACAATTACTATCAAATATTATATACATGTGAATATATGTAGAGCTACAAAAAATAATGTTTCAACAATGCTGCTTATTTAAAATGAATATATGTATGTATTAAATATATTTCTCTAAACAGATAAGTATTACAGAGATAAATATTATTATTGTTGAAATTATAACTTATTTTATTTTTTTGAAAATATTCCCTCTCTCGCGCGCTGTCTCTCGGATTTAAAAGCGCTCTCGCGGTTAGTTTTTGTACTAATTATTATCATGGCGGCAAAATATCTCTTATTGATAACAAGTTATTTATAACCTCAAATTTTGTTGCCATTATTTCATTTATTATTCTGTGGAAAAATGGTTTATTATTTTCAGAGTGATGGTAAGCTAAATTTTTTGCTGTTTTTAAAATAGTTTCAGGTGGTAAAGTTGTTGTTTTTTGTTTTCAATAAATTAAATAGATTTCGGTTTAATTATTTAGTGGTTCAACCGCCTGTCGTTCTGTTCATGGGAGTGGATAAATATGAAAGTAGGTGTAAATATATTTATTATTTAATATAAACAATATTTCATTATATTAAATAATTATTCAGATGAGGATCTTATAAAATGGGGTTGGCCAGAGGATGTGTGGTTTCATGTCGACAAATTTTCATCTGCTCATGTTTATCTTCGTCTACAAGCAGTAATTATTCAATCTTTAATTGTTCGTTTTCATCTGTTGAAAGGATAAAAAAAAATTTATAAAATTTGATTTCACGCTTAGGGTCAGACAATTGATGATATTCCGAGTGCAGTGTTGGACGACGCAGCACAATTAGTAAAAGCTAATAGCATTGAAGGAAACAAAGTTAATGATGTCGATGTTGTGTATACAATGTGGTCAAATTTGAAGAAAACACCGGGGATGGAAGTAGGCCAAGTTGGGTTTTTCAAAGAAAAAGAAGTCAGGAAAATTCATGTATCCAAAAAACTGAGTACTATTGTTAATCGGTTAGTGAAAACTAAGCGATCTGAGACACCAAATTTACGAGCTGAGCGTGAGAAACGTGACCGACTCGAGCGAGAAGATAAGAAAAGGCTTTTAAGGGAGCAGAAAGAAAAAGAAAAGGCCGAAGAGAAAAGACGACAGGAAGAGGCGGAAATCAGGTTTGTCCTATGTATCAATTCAAAGCTACTGTTAGTTACCTTTTTGTTTTTTTTTTTTTCTGTTTCCAGGAACTATTCCTCACTCTTTAGTGCGAACAATATGACATCAAATACTGAAGCGGGATATGATTCTGATGACTTTATGTAAAAATAACTGACTAAACGGAAAATCCAGTCTGTAAATATAATCACAAAGAAAGTATAAATACAGTTTGTCTTATTTTTATTACTGTAATTAATTTATTTTACTGATAATAAATTAATATTTACAGAATTTAAAGCATCTAAAATCCACTGAGGATAATTTCCATCGGGATAAAGATTTTTCATATAATCTCTGACAAATTTTGGAAACATTCCATCATTAATACTATCTCGAATGTCTTTCATAAGTTTCATTTGGAAATTTATATTATGCACTGTCAATAAATGGCAGGCGACTGTTTCCTCAGTGACAATATAGTGTAGATATGCTCGAGTGAAATTTTTACACGTGCTACAATCACAAGAGCTGTCTATTGGTTGCATATCGTGTTTGTAAATTGGTTGCCGCAACGCCAATTGTCCAGTTCTCACTAAAGCGCATCCAAATCGCTGAGAAAAAAAGTATATATACATATTTATGAGCAAATTTCTATAATTAATTTTTAATATGACGATAAGTAATTACTTACTGCTGTTCTTGTGGGGAAAACACAGTCAAACATATCGACCCCTAAGGCGACACAGGTGACTAAATCAACGGCAAAACCTACACCCATAAGGTATCTAGGCTTTTCCTTAGGTAGGCCATTGGCTGATAGGTGAACCATCTTCCAAAAGTTGTCTTTACTCTCGCCACCGCTGAGACCACCTATAGCAAAGCCATTTACATCCCTCTTTGATTGTTTTTTTACACTTTGAGCTCGGAGCTCGGCATCTAAGGCCCCTTGGACAATAGGAAAAATACTCTGCTCATCAGGCCGTTGATGGGCCGCTAGGCATCGATCCAACCAACGGGTTGTCCTATAAAACAGATTTATATAGTAAATCAATTGTGTTTAATAAAGTTTTATCGTCTTCACCTGTGCATCGCTTCGATAACGCGCGGTCCAGTCGTCGTACTTTTCACTACGTCATCCAGTTGCATTATTATATCAGCTCCAATGGCATTCTGAATCTCAATTGAATGCTCGGGCGTCAACATGCATTTGGATCCGTCGTAGGGGGATTCAAAGTCGACACCTTCCTCTGTTATTTCCGCAAATTTTAGCAATGAAACCATTTGAAATCCTCCTGAATCGGTCAATAAAGCTCGTTTCCAATTCATAAATTTATGCAGCCCTCCGGCCTTTTTTAGTATGTCAGGGCCCTGTTGAAAATTTTTTCTGTTTGAGTTTTTCATACTTTAAATGATTACATTTTTTGAAACTATCATGTGCCGTACTGGTCGAGTTCCTAGATGATATGTATTGCCTAAAATTATTTGACAGTCCAAATTCTCCAGTTGTTGAGGTAGTAATCCCTTTAATGTTCCCTGCAACCATCATTTTTCGGTTTAATACAATACCAATGTAACCTAAAAAAATTGAGAACTGACCTGCGTTCCAACTGGCATAAAAACCGGCGTATCCACCTGGTAATGAACTAAAGTCATTTTCCCTGTTCTCGCTTTAGTTGTTTTGCACTCGGAAATCACCTCAAATTTGAGCGGTTTTTGTTTTCTTTCAGTCATAATTACTTTTCGTACTTGGCACCTTCGGAGGTGCTTCAGTGCCGTCGTTACTTCCGCCATAATGATTTATTTATTGTGATTCTCCGTGGGCAAGAGGGGAGCTATATGTAATAACATAAGTTTTATATAATTTTAATGTGTATAAGTTTAAGTCAATAAAAATCTTTGTCTTAAAATACTGTTTTTTTAATTATTTTTTATTTTTATCTGAGCGATCGGTAAATTTGTTTATTGCTTAACTATAGACTTTATAGTTGATTAAATGCTTGTAAAATATAAAAAGTAAGAATAATTATATATCGACAACTTAACTTTGAGCGAGTTGGCTTGTAAAATACTTATCACACATGTGAAAGAATTATATTCCTTTATTTATATAAAATCATGGCAGAATATGATTTAAAATATGTTAAACTCCGCCAAAGCTAATTTCATTTTTTTCCTACAGTCTATATGTATGGCAATTCCAATATCGCGCCAAATACGTATCAATTTGCAAGCTTTTTGTTGTTGTTTTTCTCAATTGTTATTTTAGAATAAAAAGATATCTGCACTCGATCGAATAGGTTTTCGTCAGTAAAATTCAGAATCTGAGCTATGTTGCGAGTCTCGTCCATTTAGATAAACCTCGGAAGCCTGCTGTATTGATAAAGATTGAGTAGAGTCCCAGCTTTGTCCTAGAACCAAGAGAATTTTATAGAAAAAAAAAATCGGCAGATGAAAAATAAAACCTACCGTGAGCAGCAAGAATAGTTGCCAGACATTTTGCGACCGCCGCATTGGGTGCACAGGCCAATGCCGGAGTCAATCCCTCATTGTCTACAGCCACAACATTAGCACCAAGTTGTAGAAGCCGTCGTGTGACGCCTACAAGACCATTTCGGGCTGCCAAATGCAATGGAGTCTTCTGCTGCTTATTAATCATATTGACAATTCGGATACGTTGATTGAATGCCTGTTGAGAATTTTCGCAATCCTTCCCAAGATTTTCAATTTTGTCAAGCAGCAGTGAGGCAGCGGCAGAATGTCTGCGCTGACATGCCAAATGAAGAGCAGTATTATTGCCAGAATCAACAGCCTGAACATTGGCTTTCCACTCCAAGAGCAGTTCAATTGTGCTGGTTTGTCCAGTGACAGCAGCACTTAATAAAGGAGTTCTTCCTACGTAATCCTGAGCTTCAAGCCCGGCCAATTCTGCGCCAACTGATACTAAAATCAGTTTAGCGCATTCTACAGAGCCCGCAGAAGCCGCCACATGGAGTGGAAGTCGTCCGCCAGGCGTATCGCGTGGTGCTGCTACTGCCTGACCACCAAATTTTTTGATAAGCAAGTCTAAACACTGAGCGGAGCCTTGATGAACGGCACAGTGTACTGGCGAGAATGGATTTCCATCAAGATTATCTACTAGATTTTGTTGCAAAAGATATTCCACGCAGTTGGCATTCTCATTGTAGCACGCCCAGTGCAACACTGTGCAACCTTGGTCATCTTTCAAATTTAAGGCTCGAGCGTCGGCTTTAATGAGCGCTGAAAGTGCCTTTAACCTTCCGCAGGCTGCAGCCAAGTGTAGCGGTGTTTTCCCATTGGAATCTTGCGTGGCAACACGAGATCCGTGCTCGAGAAGTAATTCCACCATCGGTAGATCTTTTTCATGAATTACAGCACGGAATAGGGGTGTATGCTTATTAATATCCGGCAGATTACAATCTGCCTTGTATTTCAGCAACATGAGTGCGCATTCCTGATGTTTATTCGCCACTGCCATGGTTAGAGCAGTGCGGTGTTTTGTATCACGGCGATCGACAATCGTCGGGTCTTCCATATTTTTTAACAGAAGCTTGAGACAGGCTGTGTAACCCATCGCTGCAGCACAATGAACCGGAGTGCGTCGGGTAATATTGTCTTGCACTGAAACAAGTGCTGCACAGTGTAGAAGAAGCCTGACGCAGTCCACATGACCCCGGTAGGCTGCAAGATCCAACGGTGTTTTGCCGGTATCCTCCTTGATGTTCATACTTGGGAAGAGCCGTAAAAGTAGCATGAGTATATCCACGTGACCGTGGTAGGCTGCCAAGTGTAGCGGAGTTAGAGCTGGAACCGGTGGATCTTGACGAACTGAATTATTCGTCGGATTGACCGACATGGCTACGGCATTAAGATCAATGGCAGAGTCGTGGAGGAGTGCTTCTAATGCCGGCTGATTGCCTCCAGCCACTGCATAGTGAATCGCTGTAAAGCCTCGTTTGTCTCGAATCTGTGAATCTGCCCGATGGTCCAAAAGATATCGTACACATTGGCCACTGTTGCCCACTGGGTTTGATGCCGCTGCGGCCAAATGTAAACACGTAGCACCATTTACATCTTGAGCATTTGCTTCACTTCCATAGCCAATGAGAGTGAATACACAGAGATAGTGGCCCTGACTGGCTGCGTAGTGCAGGGCCAGTCTATTGTCGTTGTCCGAGTGTCGAAAATTTGCGCCACTTGACAGTAGAAGATCTAGACAGTCAACAGAGCCTTTAAATGCTGCTGAATGTAGCGGAGTTCGACCACCAATGTCCCGAGAATCTATTTTTCGGTTGTCAACTTGCAGGAGCTTACGACATACTTCAATATGTCCCGCCAAACAACTCAGATGTAAAGGCGTCCGTTGTTCAGCATTTCGAGCTGCTGGCGACGCTCCACACTCGAGAAGAGTCGTTGTCAGACACTCGTGTCCAAACCACGCTGCGATATGTAGAGCTGTATTACCATTTTTATCTCTAGTGTCGGGCGATGCTCCAGCATCTAGTAAGCTCTTGGAACGCGTAAATCTTCCGTGAATGGCAGTCATGTGTAGAGGCGTTCTGCCATCCTGGGACTGAACATTTATTCGTGCTCGAGCTTTGAGAAGTGATTCGAGACAGTCGCCACCCTGAGTATTGGCTGCGGCCACGTGCAGGGGAGTTTGTCCTCGGTAATTAGCTGCTTCAATGTTTGACCCGTGCCGAATGAGTTCAGTCACAACCTTGGCGTGGCCGTTGAGACATGCAACGTGCAGAGGTGTGTTTCCGTAGACATTTTTTGCCTCAATGTCTGAACCGGCTTCGATTAAAATTTTTAAACATTCTATTTTACCTCCAGCTACAGCTGCATGTAGAGGAGTGTATAGATCTCGATCTCTAACATCGATCTCAGCACCGTGGTGTAGCAAAATTTTAACTATCTCATCGTGCCCCATGTGTGCTGCATAATGAAGTGCTCTTCTGTCTTTTTTGTCACGCGCATTTACAACACATCCCGTCTGACTTAAAAGCAGTTGAGTCATCTCTATGTGTCCGTTGAATGCTGCATGATGCCAGCAGGTTCTTCCTCCTCTGTCTGTTACATTAATGTTTAAAAGTCGAGGGATTATTAATTTGGCGCAGGATACTGCATTGTTTGCCGCTGCAACGTGCAGCGGTGTCTGCCAACTGCGATCTCGACAGGTAACTGATGCCTCATGTTTCAGTAAAATCTCCACTGCACCACTGTGTCCTGAACAACAGGCACGGTGCAATGGCGTCAGCCACTTTTTATCCTTATTATTGACCCCCGTACCGTTTAATATTAATGTCTCAATTATAGCTGGATTGCCGCTGAATTTAAAAATTGTCATGTTATTAATTGGATTATTTGCCATAGCTATTATTTAAGGTGGAATATTAAAAAATACCTACAGATAGGCTGCAGCATGAAGAAGAGTTTTCTGTTCTTTGTCCTGCCATAGAACATCTTCTTGGTTAGATAAGAGGGTATTTATTTCCTGGACATCACCCATAAATATTGCTTGAAGCAGTGGAGGCTAAATAAAGTTGAAAATTCACAGAATCAATAAAAAAATTTTATTCCACGTAATATTACTTATTATTTCGAGCATTAGAGTGTGTTAACAATTATAATCCGAGACATATAACCTCTAAGGTCTGATCAGGTATTATGTATAAATGGAGAGCTTCTTTTTAATGATTTGGAATTACTTTTAGAATTTTACCTTATTGGTTAGGTCTTGATAAATCATAATTGAATAGTTGGAATTATCATTGATAGTTGTAAAACACTTTAGCAACAATACGATGGTGTTGAAGGGGCAGGAATTAATAAATAAGCTGTCATTTGTCGTGAGAGCATATCATTCCTTTGAGGTTATATATTCATCGTGAACCCATCAATGATTTTTTTAAACCTTCTTGGCATTGATAGTTTTCCTTTTTAATAAAGTCATTATATGAATTAATTATAGGGAGTCATTTATAGCCATGTGTACTCTTTTTTATTTTTCAATTTCATTCCAATTAATTAATTCACGGCACATCATTTGGAGAGTTTAAATTGTCCGCCATTGTGCCCGCGCGCGCGCCATCATCTCAGAGAGAGCTAGAGAGAGAGAGTGTGCTCCTCTCTCTCTTTTTTCCTCTTTTTTTTTTTTGCAAGGCGCCAAAAAAATAAAAAAAGTTTGGAATCTTGAAAAAAGGTAACTAGAATTTATTGAAAATTTATATTTATAAATCTTATAGTTGTCTTAATTTAAATTATGATACAACTTTGTTCGTTTTAATTATAAGTAAAATTAATTAGTTACAAACTGCCTATGCTATTGAATCGTTTGAGTTTTTCAGGAAATACATCTTTAAATAGGACAGGATCTGCCCGAAATTCAACAGATTTTAAAGGCATAGAACCGTAAATTTTACTAAAACGATTGATACATTGAGTGCGGGTGGCCATATGTGCCAGATCAGCTGAAAGCATCTCAGTATTTGTACACTCTGGACATCTAAACTTTTTTTTAGGTGTTACTTTGAGCGGTGCTTTGCCACTGACATTTGCGACCAAAAAATTCATCGCTATATCCTCACAATTCATGTGTTCATCCACCCACTGTTTAATATCGCCAGGCATCGCAGTTGTATAAAGATAATTCCAATATTTATGATGAAATGCTGCTCCAGTTAAAACCATAGAAATTCGGTTCGTCCACTCGCTTTCATATTTCCATGAAGTTGTGGCATTATCCCATGTGTGTGTACGAGAAGGAAAACCAACAATCCTGTCGGGAAATTCTCTCCAAACTTCATAAGCAAACTCAAGTTCATCTGAAGTCAACATGATAATATCGTCATCGATCGACAATACGGCCTCAGTCTCAATCTCATCGTAGGGATAGAAACGATTGGATAATTTATTTTCCTTTGTACGAATCACCTGAAGGGGTTTATTTAATTTTGGCCATCTAGATGACGGTGGTGGCTCTTTCCTCTGATTATTCCAGACAACAATAATTTTTGATAGACTTGGCACTTGAGTTATTTTAGTTACCAGAGAGAATAGTAGCTCTAAACGATCATAAGTCAGAATTACTGCGGTAAAACCATGAGTTTTTGGGACAGTAACTGGCAAAGACAATGCAGGAAAATTTCTCAATGTCTTTGGAACATTCCAATAATTATAATCTCTTGATAATTGAGGAAATACTCGATCAGTGAGAATTTCAAGAGTTGATTCTACAATTTTATCTATTGTCTCAAAATAACGATTCCAAAGCCAGTGACAATGAGCTCGAAGTTCTTCAATCCTCTTTTCCGATACATTTTTTAATGTAGAAACAATAGAGAGTATATCAACCTCTCTGATAAATATAGCTGCACGTCTCCAGTCGATGACATCTTGAAAAGGCATGATAACCGAGTCGGAAATGATGACCGGAATACATCCTGCTGCAAGAGAATCCATGAGGACACTCTGGCCAAGCCGTGCCCCACGAATGACCAAGCAAAACACCGAGGACTGTAGAATATCTGGATATTTGTATATTTTTTCGCCCATGCATCTGATGGTACTGCTAATTGGATTATGATGTAGACACGGGCCAAAAATAAATAAATCCTTAGGAGAGGCAACTGCTATCTCGACTAAATCTTGCTCAAAGGCGGCATTAATGTTCATCTGTGTTGACACAAGCAGTCGAGGTCTTTTATTCTGAAGTTTTGATTTTAGAGCTTGTACGCTAAACATTGGAATGCTCAGGTCAAAGCCATTACGATAGGTTAACGTGGAAAATCCAGCACCAGCGATCATTGCTTTTCCCATATATACATCCAAAGTTGTGTTGTAGTCTGGAAAGCTTCCAGCAATCATGTTGAAGATTAAATGGTTCTCACCATTGTTCCAAAAGTCCAGAGTTTTTAGGGCTTGAGATACGCCTTTGGGGTCCAGTCGATTTTGACTAAGTGTGTCGATTGAAGGCACAAAAATACATGCCTCTCGAGGATCAGGTGTGTAAAATTTACTGGAGATTATTGCTTGTAGAAATTGGAAAAATTCTCTCGACATTTGTTGCGTTACATGCTTACCCGATGAATCAATAAATACTTGAAGAGGATAAACGTATATTGACAGTTTATTGCCATGAATTCCACATCTGTAGACGTTGAAGCATCGAAAATGCGTGCAGGAAGTATTAGTTTCGGTTGTTGTTGGTGAATTCTCGTCGAGAATCACTTCAGGAAGTGTTGATACATCTCCGATGATTAATGGTCGGTAAACTGTGTACTCTGGTGTACTTCTGAATGTAAATACTTCATATCCAAATATTATAAGTATTAGAAGTGTTAGAAATAATGGTAACAATAGTAGAAAATTACGACAATAGGTTGATGAAACTGAATAACTGTGTTGCTTTGGAGTGAATCTAACTGAGACTGTCATTATGTCTTAATTCCGATTTTTCCATTTAATAATTATTTATTTATCCATTTTTTTTGTTGAAAGTTACGATTCGTACGAATGTTTTTTTTTTTTTATTACTTGTGCACTATCTATGTATGTAGGGGCACACACTGGTCGATACTTTTAGGTTAGGTTTGTGTGTCTGTCAGCTGATTTAGCTGATAATCGGAAGCAACTTTTTGATTTTTATGTAATGAGCAAAGCTGCATATTTTTAATAAACATATCTTATCAGAAATACATACATTTGCATATCAAATAATAATTTCAGCAGAAAAAAAGTAAAGGCAAATTCACAATGATTCATGTCGTATCTACAATAACGCACGCGATGCTGCCAAATAATTGAACAATGTCTTGAGTTTTACGGATTATTATGAAATATTATTAAACTGTTACAGGCTGCATGGGCTCTAGTCCTTTGCATTCCATCGCCACCGCCACTCCCAGAGCAAATACTCCAATGCTCTTCACTAAAGACCTGAAAATTGAGTATGGTTAGTTGGATAAATTCCACGAGGGACGAGTTTGATCGAGGAATTTTTTTTATTTGGAAAATTGTACTGTACCACTTGAAGGGATCGTAGTAGATTCCTTTGCAGACACTGACAATGCTACCCATTATTATTGTGTATATTTATTAGAAGCCTCGTAAAAAAGCAGAGAAATAATAATATCTTTCGACCGCCAGGAATATATATGTACAACGCTATATTTATTAACACACACACACATATATCCGTATGAATGACAATGTGTGTGTGACTGACTTTTTTTATATGCATGTGTGCGGCTGCGTGCTGTGCGTAAGAGAGCGCGCCGGTTCAAATGAGTTTAAATAAGATAGGTATATAGTATAAAGTTTCTTTTTTATTCAAGTTTATAACAATATTACAGGCAACATATATTTTTTTATACTATGATTATTTACAACATTTAGATTAATAATAGTTTGCTTCTTAAATATACATATGAATATTATTAATAGTGGCAAAGAAAATGTAATATAAGCATCTAACGTTTGATAAATTATAGTTCTGTGTGGTGAGATGGAAATTTTTTTAATACAGCTCTGTATAAATTGTAAAATGCCCATATACTAGCACTAATAACAACCATAAAAACACCAGCGAATATAAGTGACAGTAAATTACCGTCGATTACGTCGGTTTTAGATCGTTTTTTTTTTGCAGCAATATCGCCCAATGTGTTTCCACTCTGTTCCTTCATTATTCTCTTCACGTTGGCCAAACGCTCACGAAGATCGTCCACCGACTCTGATATATCCTCGATAGTTTCTTCAGTGTCCATATCATTGATAACTGTGAAATATATGAAAAAAATAATATATATAGGCTTAATTTTCAGAGAGCGTTGCATATAATTTCTTGTATCAAACCTTTATATCGGCGAGGACAAACATGGTCAGGAGACTCCATAATTGTACTGCAGCTGGTCCAGAAATACTACATACATATAAAATACAGCTTCCACTACTACAGCAGAATTTATTGATCTTCAGCATGTCTGGTCCTTTTGCGCAGTCGCCGCGAAAAATTTTTCTGTTGCCTTATTTTAACTATTCCATGCATTCAGATAATAATAAGTAATTTCGACAGAAAAATTTAATAAATTAATTTTCTTACATATAAAAAAAAATTCAGAAAACTATAGGTTGTTGTCTGGAGAATTTGAGATTTAACGGAAAGGCATTACTATAAAAACGTTAAAAAAATTAGACTTTTCAGTAATAGACATATAAACAGATGTGTATAAAGTTCTCATAAACAATTTGAATTTAATGTTTGAATATTGGCGCGTTCGTTTAAGACGCCATCTAGCCTATATTATATAGCGATCGAATCGCCCTCTGGTTTGTTCGTAAAATTTCGGGTTTTACACCCCTTACGTCATAATACCCAAGATGGCCGCCGGTGTCGGAAATGGAGTAGTGTAGAAAACTGGGCGGTAGTGATACCTGTAGGTGTGTCAGTTCGGCGGTTTTTCACGTTTTTTGCGGTGGCACAGTGATTGAGTGTTGCAAGTTATTCTGTATATGTTGTTCTCATTGTTATTAACATCGTCAACTTGATCGAGTCGGAAGTCTGGATCCGGTCAGTGCACTGTACTTTTGCAACCCCTTCCTTCTCGGCCAAATAAATTTATCATGGGATTTTGAATGCAATTCAATTTGTTGGCGATAAAATTCATCTATATTTGTTTGCATATTTCACTAATTATGTCGATTGAATAAGTGGGATACACAAGTGTTGATGGGATATAAAAAATAACGATTTTTCTTTGTTCAAGAAAAGTTGGCCTTTTCATGTCTAGATAGTTATGCTGCAATTCAAATGTTTCACTGACAATTTGTGTTAATAATAATGAAAAAACTGTGAGAAAAAAAAGTTGTAGTTGAATTAATTTTTTACTGTAGACGCATACAGTGAAATAAGTCAATTGAAATCTTACACACGTTCAAGATGGGAGGCTAGATGTTGGTTCGGACAACCTACTACTTGGAGGTAGAAAAAATACCAATTGGAGATGTCATATGCTGTATCAATTGCCAAGGCATGAAAAGTCAAGATTGTGAAGAGGTCTTTACTAATCTGCTGTGCATTCATGGAACAGTCAAAGACATTTATCGTAAAAAATATGCACTAGAATTAGAAGAAATTGGTTAACGGTGGAGATAAAATTTTTCTCTCTTACTTCCACTGATTATTGTGCACAGACTTGTGCACAGACACTTTTCCAAAATGTGGAACATGATGTGCGACGTCATGCCAACGATTGCTGAGGATAGTATTAGTCAGAGAAGTTCCCAATTCTCTGGCGAGGATGCGAATTTTGAGCAGCTCATGGTGTCAATGCTCGATGAACGAGAAAAGCTCATGGACTCGTTGCGAGAGAGTCAAGAGAGGCTACAAGAGGCTGAGACACGTTTGCAAGAAGTTGAGAAGGAGCGCGATGCTCTTAATCGTCAAATTAATGCCAATGTTCCCCAGGTGAGCGCCATTCATTTTTTTTTTCAGTAGATAGTTTAACAAAAATTGTCTACTACCAATAGGAACAAAAGGAGGAAGGAGACAAAAAAATTCTTCATTTGTACAAGCAGACATTCTGCTGTTATTTGATACTCACACGAATATTTGCATAACTAGATTGGTTTTTACTAGAAAAAAAAAACATCCGTCGTGCATAGCGTCTGACAATACGTTGACAACATCCAGCGTTGCATCAATGAGCCTGAGTCGACTCAGGTTCATTGATATCGAAGCATTGTTGCATAAGAGAAATTAAAAACTCAAAATACCTTTTGCCAGAAATGCGTGATTGTCAGTAATTGTACTCTAACAACTTGCACGTGGAAGCTTGTAATTATTATCAAGATTCGAACATCATTTTTCAACACCTTGCATATTTTTTATTCTGATAATTCATTCAATCTGATTAATAATTTTCACACAATATTTACTTAAGTATTTATCGAATTTTCGATCGGAGGGCGACTAGTTGGATATCTTAGGTAAAACATTATATAATTGTTGCATTTGTAAATAATTGGCCTAAGCAGCAATTGGAGTGCGAAGGGCAACAACTAAGAGTTACATGATTAAATTTCCTCTGTACCAATTTATCTCAATTTTTTTACTATTTTTTTTTCGTTCTTTCGTTTCCTCATTAGGATGCAGGCGTTGGGATTAAATACGAAAAAACTGGTGGTAGAAAAAAAATTATCATGGTCTCAAAAATTGTGGGTGCAACGAGCAACGATGGCAAAGTGAAATGATTGGGTTGTACGCGAGGGAAACTGACCGATCAATATCCCACCTACTTGTCGGCCCCCCCGGCGCATGAATGAACCTCACCTTATACCTACATACTACATTTCTACTACTACTATTCTACACATATATATTGGCTAGTTTACATCACTTGCAGTTAGATTGAAGTCGTGTGTTTCGGAATAATATGCAACGTCTATTCCTCCTCCTTCTCCTCCAACGATTGCATGCGTTTCCAATTTTTTATTTTCTTACATTTATGACATTCATTATTGTATATGCTAGATGTGGGAAGAATTGGAAGGTCATTGGTTTTCAGATTTTTTTCTTTTCTCTCAATTGTGTCATAGATAAATTATTGTCGAGAATAAAGTGAAAGTTGATTTTTCGCAATAAAGAGTGTACAATTTTAGGTTGACAATATATAATATAAAAATTAATGAATAATATAATCGGTTAAATTAATTAATTAATGTTTTTTGTTGCAGGAATTTTCGCAATTAACGAAGGAATTGTCGGCCGCACGAGAAAATATTCTTGAACGTGAAGAAGAAATCTCAGAATTAAAAGCAGAGCGTAACAACACTCGAGTACGACATTTTATTATGATTGTGATTATGATCATTCCGTTTTCTTCTTAATATATATAATATAAATATATAGAGAGATATCCAACTAATCTAATGCAATGAATGATCTGAGACCAAGTAAAAATTAAAAAAATCACGTGGAAAAATGCGGGAAAAAATGCTTAGAAGATAAGAAAAATGATAATAATTAGAATTTACTTGATTATTTGATTTCAACAGCTTCTTCTCGAGCACTTGGAGTGCCTTGTATCGAGACACGAGCGATCCCTGAGGATGACTGTCGTGAAACGACAAGCAGCTGCACAGTCTGGAGTGTCGTCCGAAGCCGAAGTTCTCAAAGCTCTAAAAAGTTTGTTTGAACATCACAAGGCCCTTGACGAAAAGGTTACTCCCCCAGACTATTTCGCCAAACTTTTTCCAACTTGAGTAGACACAATTTAGACGGTTTCCGTTTTATTTTTGTAGGTTCGAGAGCGGCTCAGAGTGGCATTAGAGAGGAATACGAGTTTCGAAGAGGAGCTCATACGAACAAAGCAAGAGGTAATAATGCTTAATATTGTTGATTTAATTTTTATTCAATTGATTTTTATGTTTTTAGCTTCAACAATACAAAGCCAGTGGATATGCACCAAAATCGTCGGATGACAGACCCAAAGAAAATGGACAATCGGATGATAATCAACAGCAAAAGGTATTTATTATGTTAATGTATAATCAAAATGATAGTTTCATGATTCTAACAAGCATACATTGTCCAATCGTGGATAATTCATCACGACACTATTAGAAAAATATGTTTTTTTTTTTTTGTTTTTCATCATTTTAGTACCTTTGTGTAATTTTTATTTGCATTTTGGAAATTTTTCTCAGCATTCTAGCATGCATCATTGTTATTTTTTCATTTGTCACAATAATTATAATTGTTTTAGGCCGTGTCTTGGATGTTTATCACTCAATTTCTCGGCTTTCTATCTTTTGTAATGATTTTTTTTTTTCCACGCTTCTGCATATTTTTGTAAAATTAACGTGAATTGGTGGATGTGTGTATGTTAAATGTGTAGTATGTTATATCACGTGTACATTAGAAAAGTCATAATCAAATTTTCTTCGAAAATTAATTAATTATTCATAGAAGGGCTGGGGGTTTCTAAACACGTTGAGGAATTTTTTCACTGTAGTATATTATACTCGGGCAGAGTGAAAATGAAACGGACAGCCCGGACAACTTGGAGATGGTATCGGTAAACATTGATACCTGTAATGCAGATAGTGGGAATCGACTAAGCAATGGTACGCTCAACTCTCCCTCTGATTTGGATTCTGCCATTCACGTTGACTTGAAGAACACTGTTGACCATCAGGTATGATTATTAATGAGCAAAAAATTCATCGACAAATTGCTGAGGTGTATGGAAAAATGTGTGTTGGCGGATGTTTAATCATGAAAATTTGTTACATTATTCAAAGGAATTTAAGGCTTCAGAAATTATTCCTTCAAGGTTGCTTCACTTTTACAATTTCATGTTTGTCATTTTCTAAATTTTATTTTTTAAGCGGAAATTTACTTTATTGATCAAATTCAAGCAATTTATTTCGATGAATTTTTCCAACAGGTGTATTTTAATCATGCTATTATTTTATTTTTAAGTTATTTAAGTTAATATACTTCGATTAATAATATTTCTCAGTTGGAAGAACTTGTTGTTTTTTTTAATTTTTGTTTCAAAATATTTTGAAAAAAGGCGAAATTTAGAAGCAGTTAATTCTATATTTGATTGTGTTAATATTTTTCGTTATCTTACGTAGTTATCAACATAAAACAAAATACATTCGTATACATTCTCGTAAAAATTTCCTCGATTTAATAATTTACGATGAAGGAGAAAAAAAAAAGAAAATAGTATATGCCTGTGTTAGATCCGCATTTTTATCACATTATTTTTAGAGAGCACCGTGCATGTTTTTGGTAGAAATTGTCTTAAAATAATGTCCAATTGTAGTGTACTTTGGCATGTTTTTTATTGGAAAAAAACAAAAAAAAAAAAAAACAAAAAATACAACACAACAAAGCCTTCAACTATCAATTTGTATTTGGTAATTTGAATAAAGTCTTGAATGTATTTGTTTTCTTAGAATTCTGAGCTGACAACATGGCAGCGTAGAGTAGGCGAGCTTGGAAGTCGTGCTGCCGAGCTTGAAGAGTCGCTTGCAAAAGCTCAAAAAGATCTCTTGAAAACTCAGGAAACTAATGTAAAGTTGCAGCGAGATTTAAGAGAAACTGTCGCGCAAAAAGAGGATCAAGAGGAGCGAATAGCTACATTAGAGAAGAGATATTTAAATGCCCAACGTGAGTCTACGAGTCTTCATGATTTAAATGAAAAATTAGAGCAAGAGCTTCAGCATAAAGAGGCTCAACTCAAGGTACAATTGAATACATATAAAATTTTTAAAAATTTTATTTTGTAATGAATAAGAAAAAAAATCATAATTTTTCTATTTTCTACTACCAAAGTTGCAAGAGGAAAAAATAGCTGCTATACAAGAAAAATTAGAGCTTGCTGAGCAAAAACTTGCGCAATACGCTAAATTACCCGAAATGGAAGAGCAATTGAAGCAGAGGATGGAGGCTCTGACCCAGGTGAGGAGGCCCAACCAGGTACGCAGGGAAATCATATCACCACATTATCCAAACTCAATCAACAATAATTATCACATCTTACTTCCATTTTTTCAATGTTATTAATTTTTTGTTTATTGTTTTATTTGATTTATTTCTCGAGTTTTTTTCGTCAGTTTGTATATGACTTTATTCCACCTATCTTTCCTCTGAATGTGGTGTAAGCCTGTGCCTATATTTATACCTAATTAATATTATAGAATTACAAAAAATTATTTCTACTTGTTTTTTCATATATATACAGATTTTATAATTCTTGAATTATCTTTCAATGACATTACATAATGAACTATTTACATTATTTGGATATATTTTTGACGATTATTTAACAAAAAGTCACCATTTATGAATAAGCAGGCACAAGAGAGACATGGAAGTGCTGAGGATAGAATTCAACGACTTGAGGGACAATTGGAGGAGAAGAATGCCGAAGTAATGCGTTTAAATCAAAGGCTGAAGATGAATGAGGAGCACAACACACGTTTAAGTAGCACTGTCGATAAACTTTTGTCTGGTAATATATACTACAGATTAAGAAAGACCAAAAAATTTCATGGTTTCTTTGATAAAATTGATTAATTATTCTTTTTTTTTTTTATTATACTTAGAGTCGAACGAGAGATTACAGGTCCATTTGAAGGAGAGAATGCATGCTCTGGAGGAGAAAAATAGTCTAACACAAGAGTTGGAGAAGACTCGGAAGATTGCTGAGGATCTGCAGAATGAAAAGAGTGAAATAATGAAAGAATTGGGCAAAGCTCGATTAGAAATTGATAATGTTAAAAGACAAATGTTGCAGCAAGAGATTGCATTTAATATCCAACAGACTGATGCACTCACGAGAAGTTTGTCACCAAATGCCGTGGATCCGGCGTCATCGTCGAGGAGTGCGAGTCACAGCAGTTTTGATACGCACTCTTTGCCACGTCGGACTGGCAAACGTACAATTGACGATGATTCAGCAAAGGTTGTATCAATTGGACTAGTTTTTTTTTTCTTGTGAATTTTTGTATCTAAATAAAACTTGTGGATAGGGTTACGTGGCACGAACCATGGCCGAGCAGGAGTGGGAAAAACTTCAGCAGGCTCATGTGCTTGCTAATGTTCAGCAAGCCTTTGACGTTTCGAGTGATGCCGAGGGCGACGGCGACAACGAGAGCCTTTTTAGTTCGGCTGCCGATGTTATTAGCCCAACTGAACACACCGATGCTCAGACACTTGCTATGATGCTGCAAGAGCAGTTGGATGCCATCAACATTGAAATTCGACTGATTCAGGAAGAGAAACAGAACACAGAAGCGAGGGCTGAAGAATTAGAATCAAGAGTTGGAAGTTTGGAACACATGAATTTATTGGTAAGAGGACGCAGCTTGGAGCGAGCATCACCACCTCTCAGTGGACGTTCTACCCCAAAGTCACATCACAGTCCCAATAGAGATTATCTTCACAAGTATCATACTGTAAGTGATTACTTGATGATAATCGTACTCGATGAATGGATGTTTTTATTTTCTTCCATTCCTTTCAAGTGCTCTATTTTTCTTCCTTTTTCGTTCTTTTTTCTTTTTGTTTTTGGGACAATCGAGGCTATTTTACTGGCTTCCTCATCACTTAACTCCCATTTATCATCGCTCACTGTACATATTTAATTGTTGGAAATTTTCTATTAGGAGATTTTGGGAAAAAAAAAAATTTTTTTTTACCGTTTTTTTGAGTTGAAAGAAAAAAGTACATGAGAGGTGTTACAGGCACCAGCCTCAATGTCTCCTGCGCATCTTCATCAGTATGCAGCCTCATTGGCTAGCCCAGGACAACTGTCCGAGTCTCTACCGGCCAGCCAGGTTTGTTTTTTCATCTTGAAAGCAACAAAAATTATTTTTATACGGATGTTTTTTATTGTTTTAATTTCATGCACATTTCCATTAATCATTGACAATCATCGACTTGACATACACGCTATTTTCCTCTATATTCTGTTTTCCACCTGTTCGATGATGTGTGCGTATACTTCTTCTGATACAGCTACTCGTTTTAGCGATAAAATTTAATCTAATTGAAAAGTATCAAAAAATATTATTTATGACAACTTGTCTTTGCACACTTTGTCCGAGTTAATGCAAATTCTTTTTCTTGAAGAGCTGAATTTTTTTTTTTAATGACTCGTTTGATGGCTACAAGATGATTTTTATTGCTGATAGTTGCAGTTGTCTGGCGAGGAATTGCATTCAGTGAGTGAACGCGACAGTATTGGTGGAATGGGCAGTGAAGCGGCTTCACCTTTGACTGCAAGATCTTTGAGACTGGAACGAGTTGTTCAAGCTTTAGCACATAGCCAAGAAGAACTGCGAAGGTAAATGTTTGTTTAAATTTTAACGCACTCCTATTGCCTGTCGATACTCCAGGCAACTGCGAATGATATTTTTGCAGTTTTTATTCATTGTTCTATGTGCTCCTAATACTTAACGGTAGATTAATCACCGTATAAACAAAAAATTTTAATTTCAAAATCCGGACTAGCTTTCCTATTTTTAATCAATTTAGAGTGAAATTTAAAATTAATTTTTCAACGGCTGCATAAGCAGTTGATTAATTATTTTTATTGGATTAGAAAAAATTTTAATTACGTTTTCTATTCAACAATACATTGCAGTTCGGAATAATATTGTTATCGAGGAGGTGTTGAATTATATATATTATTTTGTTACTGCAAAATTTCAAACTTTAAATTTGGATTTAATTTATTTAGAAAAATATTTTAAAACCCCGCGTTTGCTCTCGTGAATCGATTGCAGCCGGTAGGAGTGTGTAAAATATTTTTTTCAAGCTACTAATCTTCATTAAACAATCATATTATGCTAATACATAGACGCACGGGACAGAGTGGTTTTCCAAGTTCTGGGTACAGCATTCACAGGTTAATTCATTTATTATCTTTAAATATGAGTCAAATTTGCATGGTGTTTTGTTTTTCAATACATGGCTTTTGATCAATTTATATAATTTATTAAGATAGACGTAGAACTAGAAAGATTAGATTAGTTGGTCCGTGCTTAAGCAGGCATGGGCATCATAACAACGGCACCTTGAATTCTGGGACGCCACCCTCACCGTTGTCTTCACGCCACAGTAGCCAGGACAGTTTACACAAGAACAACTTCAGCAGCATGGGACTTCCAATTGGACAATTGTCGAGTTCACACTTGCAACACATGCAGGCAAATATGAGTCCGGCAACAGCCGCAGCCGTGGCTGCAGCACAGAAGAAAAAAGGCATTAAGAGTAGCTTGGGAAGATTCTTTAGTAAGAAAGAAAAGGTAATTATGTGGATTAAACTGTTTTTTTTTTTTTTTTTAATTAAATTAAATTAAATTTTTCAAATTGGTTTTTATTACTTGAACTCTGTTTAGATCAAAGGCAAGGACACAACGATGCCTGGCGATGTTCCCGGCATGGGTGGAGCGAGTACACCCGCCGACCCGGATTACGGCGATGCCGTCTCTGTGGCCGGGACAATGGGCGGAAAAAACGATTTTGATCGAAGGAAAAAGAAGAGTATGCTCGACTCGTCCAGACACGAATTGTTGGCAGAGGCCATGAAGGCTGGAACGCCTTTTGCTCTCTGGAATGGTCCGACTATCGTTGCCTGGCTTGAACTTTGGGTTGGAATGCCAGCTTGGTACGTGGCCGCCTGTCGTGCCAATGTTAAGAGTGGTGCGATTATGAGTGCGTTGAGTGATACTGAAATACAACGTGAAATTGGAATCAGGTAAGAGCTAAAAGTATTGTTGTTTGATTGAAATATTACATAAACGTAATTACCATAAAAAAGTTGAAAAAAATTCTATCTATAATTAAAGCTTCTAGGGCGTATATTTATAAATGTTTTTAAACTAGCAACAATTGAGTATTATCTATTTGAATATAGTATATTCGGATACTAAGAGTGAGTTAAAAACAATTTTTTCAGCTAAATTTCCGAAAAGGTACCGGGAATAAGTTTTTTCTTTTGGCAATAAGTGTTGCAATATTGAACAATGCAGATTTATTTATTTGTTTTTACTAATTTATCTATTAGACTGTATTTTAATTAAACAAATTTATTCATTATTTTTGATAGTAATCCACTGCATCGCTTAAAACTGCGCTTGGCAATTCAAGAGATGGTGTCTCTCACGAGTCCGTCGGCTCCAAAAACATCACGGACAACTTTAGCCTTTGGCGACATGAATCACGAGTGGATTGGCAATGTTTGGCTACCGAGCTTGGGCTTACCTCAATATCGATCCACTTTCATGGAGTGCCTTGTTGATGCAAGAATGCTGGATCACCTCACGAAGAAAGATCTTCGTGGTCAGTTGAGAATGGTCGACAGTTTTCACAGGTACCTATCTATTTGCTTCTTTTAATTAAAAATGTCGGATATCATCAGATACACAATAATATTTATCAGCCATTTTGAATGGAAAAGTCGTGATAATTAAATATTTAAACAAAAAAAAAACAAACTTTATATTTTATGACTTTGTTCATGTGTTGATGAGTTTTTTGAGTCCATGAATAACCTCTTATTAATTATACAATCGTATCCCAAAATTTGAAGCTTAAAACTTAATTTCGATTTATTGTGCCGTCAGAACGAGTCTTCAGTTTGGAATTTCGTGTCTGAAACGACTGAATTTTGATCGACAACAGTTGGAGGAGCGTAGACGAATGGCAGAAAGTGCAAATGTGGACGTTTTAGTGTGGAGCAACGACAGAGTTATTCGATGGGTACAATCAATCGGCCTCAAGGTAAATTTTATCAGTATATACACTTGAAATATTTTTTAATTCGCGGTAAAAATAGTTTTTAAAACGTAGTAATATGACGTGTAAAAAGAAATGTTTCTGAAAAATTTACTCGGTGTGAAGTAAAAGTATTCTTTTTTAGGAGTATGGGAACAATTTGTTAGAGTCTGGAGTACATGGGTCTCTTATAGCTCTCGATGAGAGCTTTGATGCTTCATCTTTTGCATTAGCTCTTCAAATACCAACTCAAAACCCTCAGGTAAAAAAATATCAGGCTTGTACTCAGAGCTTGTTAGGAAAGTCTATTTTGCATGTTTTATAAAATTTTATGATTAAATCAGGCAAGACAGATATTGGAGATGGAATTCTCCAATTTATTAGCTGTGGGCACTGAGAGGCGTCCCGATGAATCAAATAATTTAAAGTCCTGATCCAATGTGCCAAGCAGATCACTACGTCATCAACCCCATCACGTCTAGTCGGAAATAAGCCAGCTACCTAAAAAAAAACTGTGAACATATAAGAGCTTTAACATAATATCACGTGTGTAAGGGTTGAAGTTAGATGTTCTTTGAACTTAATAATCATTCCGCCGTTTGGTTTATTAGTTTTTTTAACCTTGAAATTACTTGACACCTGCAATGGATAGCTTCAACAATACATTGTTGAATGCGTTTAACAGGAGGCTTTTGAAACGGTGGAAAAGATGTTAATTTAATGCAAAAATAATGAAAATACCGCCGAATAGATACTGAAATGGATGAAGTTATTTATTGATAAGAAAATAAATAAGTAAATAAATAAATAAATAAATAAAACAAGAAAATGGGAGAGTTAAAAACAGACTCCAAGTGACAATAATTCCGTCTGGCGTGATTTTTCCATTGAGCTTTTTCGCACCTTCATTCATGACAACAAACATCATTCTCACATAGACAAGAAGAAAGAAACAAAGAAGGAGAAAAAAAAAATACACATTGTTTCATTGTATTATAATCTTGTACTTATCATGAAGTGAATTGAGCGTCTTAGGAATCGCACAAATTTGACGTGAGTAAGGAGTTGGAGAGAATTTTTACCCGTTTTTTTAAATATTTTTTTAATTTTTAATGAAATATTAAAAATATATAATGTATAAATTTGATTTCGATTTTTAAACTTCAGCTCATATTTCTGTATCTATACGAGGGTGATCGTAAATTAATACTAATGGAAATGTATCGTTAGTTATTTCGAAAGTGATGACAGAAAAAAAAATGAAAAAATAATAAATTAATCGTGTAGAGGTTATAAGTAAGATAAACGACAATGTTAACAAAGTTGTATATGCCGTTGTTAACTTTGTACGAAAACAAGCGGAACAAGAGACGATAGACAATGCATATGTTAAGTAGTTTCCATTCGACAACACATGTATGATGAATTTTTTTTTTAGATCAATCAAACATGAAGTACTGTATTTGAGACAACAATTATGGTTTATAATAATTTATTTGTTTTGACAATATTGTATACTCGGGCTTGGGTGAAAAACGTGATTATCTTGTAAATTCATTGTCGATAATTGTTGTCGTTTCTTAAACATGACGATAAAACAATATTAAACAAGTAAAATACAAAAAAAAAAAACAATCGTAAAAAGTTTCAAATAATCGCGGGCATTTTTTTACCAGATTAAAATGTTGTATGAAGTAGAAAAAAAATGACATTAATTCATATACATTTGACCGTTAGACATTTATTTCACAAGTTGATAAACTTGAAAACTTTTTGTAATTAATTATGAAAACTCGACTGTCGATCGATCAACTTTTAAATCAACAAAATGCTTATGAGAAAATGGAAGAAAATACTCGCGGTAATCGTCTAAGAGTAGATAATCCGAGAAATAAATCGATTTAAGGAGTAAAAACATTAAATTGATCAGAATTTTATTAACATATCACGGTTAGAGATTGTTTGTTATTTTATTTTTTTTTAATAAAAAAATTTTTGGTCGTTTGTAAATATTCCTTGGAAACATGAACTGCAGTATTATTCAGAGCTTTTCATTTGATTTAATTGATTTTGAATTTTTTTTTCGTCAGTCAATAGCGTTTATCTTTGAATTTTTTTACAATATAAAAGATTATAAAAATATTTTGTTCATTAATTAAGGAATCTTTGAATTATTTCTTCATACACTGACATTAATTAAAAATGGTGCCATTAATTTTTTATTTGATCTTTTTTATATGAATCAAAATATTAATTAGAGTTATTTATAATTGAAATATTGATTATGAAGATGCGATTAAATTATCTGTAAATTACACAAGTTATCCAAAGTTACAGTATTTTTTTTCGTCTTAATTGATTATTATCAACATTTTTTTTGTTTTATCAACAGATGGTGTAGACCATTATATACTAACAATTATACCCATCCAAGAGGATTGTTATGAATTATTTATTTTGACATGTAATTATGTTTTAATAATTTTATGTTGTACATGTAATTCACGCACAAATGGTCTCGATCGATCGATGGTCGTAGACGAGAGAATAAAAAATTTTGTCCACACAATAATGAAATTTTACGTCATCCCTAGCGTGAAAGTGGAGTTTTCTGCCCGCATTGCGCATCGTATAAGATACCACTTTCTCGTTAGGGTAAGACGGAAAATCGTATACTCACCACGGGTGGTAGGTAGTAAAGAATACCTCTAAATTGCATGTTTATCATACTTTCGTCGGTCCGTGCGTCAAATACTCACGATTTTGGCCATTCTGTTTTTTAACCGACAGATATTTAATGAGAAAAAAATAAATGGATATACAAGTTGAGCAAGTGCATCGGAGTGTATGTTAATAAGTTAATAAACAAAACAAGACAAAAATAAAAATTATAATGCTTCAACACAATTTAGAGAGCTAAAATGAAATAAATAGACAAAAATAATAAATGATCAGTTTTCAATGGTTATTACTATGACTATTAATTATCAATTGCATATAGAAAGTGAAAAAGACTGTAGAGAATAACAGCGGATATAAGTGGTGGATTGAATTGAGCGTAAACAAACAAAAATAAATAAAATTTTCGTGGAAGAAGAAAAAAAAAATTGATGAGGCTTATGTAAGGAAGAGAGAGAGAGAGAGCGATTGTTGTTATAATGTTGTTTATACTTGGAGAATCAATTTGTTGTTGATGTTTTTTTCCTTACAAAGTATTTCTCCAGCTGCAAGGTAACCATTGTCAAAAAACTATTGTCATGATTATTATGAATTATATGAATTATTATTAAATGACTGCTCGTGGAGAGACCTTTCGAAATGGATACGTGTGAACTTACCATCAAATATGTTACATCTATATACCAAAGAAAAAAAAATTATTCAATGAAACTGTTTGGACTTTGGTGTAATGAAATAAATTGATTATCAAGTTGTGGAGGAGGTACAATGAATAAATATTTATACATATAATATATATAGGTATGAGGTAGAAGTGACGAAAACAAAAAAAAAAACATATCTGCAGGTGTTGTTGTTTAGTATCATTTACAGTACTTTACTTTGTTTAGATAGTTTAATAATAATTAATAACTTTTATGAAAAAGTAGAAAAAAAAGCATATAGTCCACAAATACCTTTCGGAAGTGTCGGTAAAGCAGTGCGTTGGAAATGACTGAATCTATTTTTAATTCCAAAAATCCAGCTAGTTAATTAATTAAATAATTGATTAATTAATTAATTAGTTGTATAAATATATATACACATATTTATACATGTATATATATATATGTATAATGCTCTAGATGTGCATTCCGCAATGGAAATAATTTATAATTGAGTGGTTGAAGTTTAGTAACGATGCGGAAGAAAGAAAACTTTGAGGGGCTGGAGAGTTTTTCAAATTGCAAGTGGTGATGATAATGAGGAGTGAATTATTGTGCGTGAGTGAGAAAAAAAAATTTATTACTAATAAAATTAAACCATTAAAAAAGAGTTAAAAATGAGGGAGAGAATAAAAATTTATATCCTATAAGTATGAATATGTCTGTGTGTTAAAATGTGGACATTTGACATGAATCAGATATAAAAAGAAAAAAAAAATAATAATAATAAGATCACGTGTAGCAAGCTTCGAATGCCTTCTATGTATCTAACTGTAAATATATACTTGAAACTATTGAAACGCGAAATCGACGATTTGGTATATGATGATGGAGATGAAAATTCTTTATCACGAGACCAATGAATTAGTAAATCAATATTGTGTTAGATTGTTAGTTTTCATGAGAAGTTTGCGTAGTTCGGAGCTTTGTCTTTTCCTCTGGTTATCCTCTTCATTGGAGATTTTATTTGCGCGTGCGATTTCAGCAATTCTTGCAGCAGCAGTTGACGCCAATTTGTTATATAAATCGCTATTCCGCGAGATAAATCGGGTGAAATGTCGACGTTCAAGACGCAAAAGTTCACAAATTTCAATTGCAATTGCTGATTCATCTCGATGACGGTGAGGATATACCAAATTTATTTCTCCGAAATGGTTGCCGTCCTCGAGGTGGCACATCTATGAAATTTTGGTAATAAACAATGCTTGTTTTATCTCGCGGTTATGTAGATCACTTACTTCTTTACCACGTGAATTTATTATTGCTACCGTTCCGGTGACAATAAAGTACATGCAGTCTCCCTCACTCCCCGCTTTGTACACCACGTCATGTTGTTGATAAATAGTCGACTCCATAAATCCTGAAAACAAAAATCATTGGAAAAAATAATAATTCCGTACCTGTATACACGTACTAATAAAAATTATTTACTGACCGAGAAGCTGAATAAAAAAATTCTTCGGGACATCATTAAATATCGATGTTTTTAGAAAGTAATGATTGGAATGACAATCAATTTCTTGCCTCAATTGCTCTAAAAGAAAGTAGAATGCTCTTTTTTAATTGCAATAACGTATGTTGTTAACCAAAAAAACAGGTTTTTTTCGCAATTATTGAAAATTGAATTCAACTTCAATTTTCGTCATATTTAAAAAAATATGAATTTAAAAAGACGAGTATTAAATAAGAACCTCAAAAACGGATTTTATAGAAAATTCAATTTAACTAATCCACAATATTCTGAAAACCTATTTTGAAAATAATTTTCATTGTTTTTCTTATTTATTGAATTATCGTTGGAATAAAAAAAAGAAAAAAAATGAGAATGGTGAGATTTCCAAAGGATACGTAAAAAAAAAAAAAATATACGATTTGTTATACTTTTAGTGATCATGATCAATGTACTAATACCAAAAAGGGGGTACATGCCATTATTTTGATAATTTTGTTGCAAAATGTGTTTGTCATTTTTAATAAATTTTTTAGTGAAATATATACATATATTTCAGTGTTTTTGGTGTTAGTAACACGACAATTTAGACATGAAAATTAATTTAGATATATAGGGGCTCACTAGGGAGTATTTTTGCTATAGAGTTTTCTTTAAAATAGCACTCGCCAAAGCGGTGTTGATATAACAACATTAGTTTTGTTTCAAGTCCATGTGGAAGGTTTTTCTCACTGCTGTATTTTTTAACGCGTTGAATTATTTCCTCATACTTAATTTCTGGCTGGGCTCTGGATTCCACTACTCGCAGAACAATAACTAAAAGCCATTAATTAACTTATCTATGCAATAATTTATTGGTAAATAAAATCTTAATTATTATTATAGTACCGATGAGATAGATTGTGTATCCAGTACCGAAAAGAAGAAGGGTGCATCGAATTAATTTATCTGCGCATGAAATTTCCCGGATTTCTATGAAATTAGAGCCAACCAAGTTGCTTAAGCCCATGTGTAAGCTGGTGAGATAAGTTTTTGCAATGCTCTGATTGTAAATATTATTGATTACTGCGGCAATGTCTGAATCTTCGATGGGAGTTCGAGTGGCGTGAAGGACAACAAACGGAAAAGCCCAAGTGAGACATGCACTCCAATGAATTATCAAGGCAGTTAGCAAAATAAGCCATATGCTGATGTCAGCTTTACTGCTGCAGCCGCAAGCCTCGGAAATAACAAGATAATCAATTGACCAACATATAAGTAAGAAATAATAAAATAAATACTATTTTGTCAGTACCTACAGCGTTGATTTGCATAATATTGTGCCGCAGAGTCTTGATTCGAAATATTTTAAGTAGAGGAATCAGCTCGGCAATGATAAGGAAAAAATTCACATTTTTTCCCGGTGCGATGACAATGTCACCAGTAAACCATGTGTAAGGAACTGATGTGATTAGATCGATGAGGAAGAATCCTTGCGTATAGCATCTGTAAATAATTTTTTTGCTATAAAATCTGACATTTGTTGGAGATATGAATTTAATTCATTATGTATGTATATACCTGGCAATTTCAGTCACATTTAGCAAGATCCTGCTGCCATCGGCGGGCGACGTTGAGCCAGTTATAAAGTTCATGACAATGTCAAAGATGGAAAAAACGTATGCTGTGTAAGTTAGGTAGTACTGATGATCAATTTCGCGGTTGCAAATACGAAAAAATGCCTTGATATGGGGCACAACGATAAAAAAATACAGAAACACAATGGTCATGATATCGTCCCACAAAAATCTGCGTCACACGATATAATGTATTAAATTGAAGGTTATATAAAAGAGTTTTTATTTAAAATTGTTATTATTACCTTAAATGACTGTATGGGTGGATAATCCACCAATTCAAATTATTGCCATGGCGTTCCTTCTCAAATGCAATAGCTGCCTGACTTTGAAAATTGTATTTCGTGAATGGATGACTATCGGAGACGATGATGAGCTTTTGAATAGCGCGTTTTAAACGTAAAATACATTTTGTATTTGGCGGTAATCTTTGTAATTTACTCTGAGATGTTTTTCTCAATTCACAAATATGTTTTTTAATGTCTGATTTTTTTTCCATACGAATAAACATATATATCACTTTTAATTTTAAAGAGGTTAACAAATCCACAAAAATATATATGTGATTAAAAATATTTATTTCTATGACTATTGATGATAAATAGTGTAAATATTTAGTAATTTATTAAGAAAATATTAAGATTACTTTTATGCTATTGAAAATTATAATTTCGTTTTTAAGTGATGACAGTTTTTTGTGTGCTTTATAGAAAATCATATTCTGATTATTGATAGTCTTTTGTTCTTTTATTTTTATGGGTTTTATATTATATGTATATATATATTTGATATTATAACTTGACATTAATTTTCATTATTTTCTTATTAAAATGGCCATATTATAATATAGTGTCACGCAATTATTCTCCAAGAATACATATGCGTACATATAATTGCGATGCATATATTGTACATTGACTTTGTTCAAACATCCGCCAATTGTTGTCCACTGTGCCTCTTGGGTTTGGGGAGTGGATTAATATCTAATTCTGATTTGCATTCTGGCTTTTGTAAAATTGGCTCAGAAATGTGAAGTTCAATGACTTTAATAGCATTCTTTGGTCGTAATTCAACTTCTGGATCTGTGACTATTGTCGAATCATCCAAACGCACGACTTTTATGTCATTTAATTTACGCGGCAATTTTCTTATTTCAACCTTCACCTGATCATCTGGTTTAGCCAATTCGCGAAAAAAATTCCGACGATTTTCCTGAAGACTTCTTCTCAATCCACCACGTTCTAAACGCATCTCAGGATAAATATCTTCTTCATTGCTGTACGAAGATGTCCGATGTCTTATTTGGTTATTCTCCAACAATTTTATCTGCCGTTCAATTTTTTCAATCTCATCTTTCACGGAAAAACTCTCACTACTCAATGAATCTTTTTTACTCAACTTATTGCCATCTTCAACAATGTCTTTGATGATTTCTACAGGTTGTTCGAGCTCCAGTATTAACTCAACATTAACTGAATCTTCCGGAATTTTTTCTGTTGATTGTCCATCAATTATGTCAGAAATTTCTTTCTTTTTTTCTTCCTCCAGCGTGAACTTGGATATTTCATCATTGTCACTTTTTTCCACTGAATAGGACGTATCATTGACAATTGTTTGAGTTAAATCATCAATATTTTCTGCCACACGAGAAATTTCTGCTGATTCATCTAGTCTAACGTCACTCTTAATTCCCGTTTCAGTTTTATCCACCGTCGTAGCGGCTGCTTCTTGCACTTGATTTTCTCCTGAAACAGCCGGTGGAAGTGGTGCACGTCTCTTTTTCCTTCCAGAATGATAAACACTTCCCATGGAAATACAACTGTTAATGGATAAGTTAGATTTTCGTACAGCATCATGTGACAATCGTTTAAAAACATAATCCTCATGCATATTCTCATTTTCATCAATCATGTTGGTTGCGCAATTTGAATTATGATCATCTTGATGCAATCTTTGTGAAGACCTGAGCCCGCCACGTCTGAAAATCGAATTGCAACCGTTGAACATGAATAAAATTCAATTAATTACTGTATATCTTACTTAGGAGGAATGGGCGTTCTTATTGTGCAATCTTCATCACTCCTGCTTGAATTCTCCACGGAACAGTAACTTAATGGAGGAATTTCATCTGTAGGTTTTGGACTCACTTGGCCAAACCTGGAATAGTATCAACTTTATCAAATATCTTAGATAACTATAATTATTTGTTCGAGATTTACCGTCGTGCTGGTGGCTTTGGTGTGAGATTATTTAAAATAGAAGTAGTGGTTTCTTGAGGAGAGCCTTCATAAATTCGGCCAGGATCTCCATTGACTGTCAAACTAGAGCCATACTTTGATGAATTATCTAGCGTGTACTTTCTCCTGCGTGTAAGCGTACACAGAGCCTCGCTAAACTCTTTTTGGTCACTTGACATTCGATTTGATGAGATCTCGGGGCAATTATTGTAATTGGTTCGTTGATACGTTGAGGAAACTATTAATAAATGCATACAAATTAATTGATAAATTTTGTGATTGTGTTAGGAATCAATTACAGAATAAGAAAACTAAACCTGTGGAAATTGTAGGTTTCCTCTCCTGTGTTGTGTCTTTCTTCTTACCAAAAAGCCCGCTCCTGTCGGAAAACACGGTTTTAAATTAGTATATCGACATATATAATGTTGAATACAATTGCAAAATAATTATTTACCATGTAGATTTAATGGAGAAACTGTTGGATCGTTTTTTTTTACTCCTTCCGAATGTCCAAAATTTATGTTTACTACTGTCTTTGTGATTGATCGACGCTTCTTCCCTACTTATCGATTGATGTGGCTTTCGTAGGACAACCTCATTATCTGCCTCTGTTTCTTCATCATCTTTGAAGGGATTGAGATCCTCTGGATATTCGTAAATCGAGACACTTGGTCGCCGCACTGGTTTGCTTGTTGACATGATGATGGAGTAGCTATCGGATGAAAAATCCAACTTTTTCACCACCGATTTAATCGTCTCGACGATCTCTCCTGCATTTCCAATGTGTACATAATTCTTCTTTGTATCCTCGACGAGACTTTTCTGCAATACAAAACAATTTAATTTGAGTATATGTCACACAGGTATATGATAAAATTTCAATTACGTACGATGCTCTCATGTATATGTATATTCGGTTATGTTTTCTTACCATTACTTAATGATATTTACGAGTAATTAAGCAAAGAAATAAGTATTTTCTATATCTCTATACAATAGATAAAATGTTTATTGAACTATCGTCATATGTATTGCCTAATAGTTAAGGTTTTTATGAGTGAGTATTATTGCTGTGTTGATTTAAAGTGAACAAAACAAAATTTCGCCGTTCATCAAGTAGCTTCAATATAAAAAGGGTGTCTAAATACTAATTATTCTTGTATATAATTTTTGTGATATATAATCGTATGGATGGTTTTATTTTCTGAACTTACTTTATTGTTTGCCAACTTATCTCACGTAACAATATCGATTTGCCGGCGATCGAAATCCACCAACGCACACACATGCTAACCTGCATGTCAAACTACCTACACTCGTGGCGGGGAAGTGCGGAGAAGTCTCGACGAAACACGACCGGACGCGAACGTATGGATTTTAAAAATAGATTTAATTTGCTTCGGTTTGTACTGAAACATCGTGGGAGATATTCCGAAAGAAAGACTTTGTATAGTTATTTAACAAACGCAGTAGCTTTTATGAACTCTATGTTATCTTATAACCGAGTTCAACACGATAAGCAATGTCTATATAGACCGTCGAAATGATTCAATACATTTTCAAACTCAAAAGAATGCTTGTGTCACAATATGTTCAATCCGATCAAGGTTGACTTGTGAAGCAAAAATTTTTATTACTGACATTAAAACATAAAAAAAAAAAAAATGCGATTACAATCATATACTGATAGACGATGTGAACTTAACAATTTTTTATCTTATCTCCCGGGTTTGTCGTTGAAAATGTGTATATACCTTGAATATATCCTGATAAGAATTCTGATAATTAATGGCGAAAATGAGAAATGATTAGAGAGGTTTGGGTAGGAGGCCTTTATACTTTAATTCCTTATAGGTTTCGATGATGCGGTGTTGATCAAAGTTTTATGATTAGTCATCATAAAAATTAAAATGTCCGATTAAATTGTAGTGGATTTTTTTTGGCTATAACTATACCGTTGGAAAGTGTAAAATTATAGAGTACAAACGGGTAATGAATGATTTCATGCGAATAATCGCACTTGGTGCGACATCATTGTCGCTCGCATATCGTTTAACCCACTCGACGTGACTGGGAATCTTACGTAAGCATCTTTTAAGTAGGTATAGATCATGTATATACTTTCGTAGGTGTCATAGGATTCATAAACGTGTTATTGCAAATAACAATTCTCGGTTTAAATTTTTACTTCTTATACAATTAAAATAATAATAAGACAATAAACCATTTGATTTTATAAAGATTACTATAGACAATGAGTTGGATAATAATATTATTAATATTAATATTACCTTTAGAGCAGTAATCCATCAATTATTTTACGTTTAGAAACTTTTTCACCACTATATTTTCATTGAAAAACTTTAGAATTTTTGGTATTGACGGAGAAAATACTTATTGCAGGTGAAAATATTTAAAAGAAATAGTTTTTTATTACGCGAGATGCCACAGCACGCCTCTTACGGTCGCGAGCCACGCCGATCGACTGAACCAGTCACGGGGAAATCGAAACGAGTGTGTGGTTGGAACTTGAACGAAGCAGGCCTTCAAGTAACGTCACGAGTGTCACGACTCTTGGGGTTTATTTCTTCACGTTGACATCACAAATTATTATATTTTTCATATTAGCGATAATTTAAACACCGAATTTACAAAAATAAATTTCTTCGTTTCATCTGAGGTATATCATTAAATTGTCTTTAATTGTTATAACTAATAATCCGATGAATAATCCGATGTATTTTTTTCCTATGATGACGATTTTGTTGCAGGTGTATACACTACTGCTCATATCGTCGACATAGCCATTATAGCCTATATATGTATTTACATATGCTTGTGGTGCAAACTGTTCTAATTCCTGCTAACAACTGTAATTCTCGAGTATTCAGGACGACATAAAAGAGAGATCGAGACTGAATGTCTCTGTTGTGTGTCTCACGTGTTATCAGCCGTCTGGATGATTCACTGTTTTGTAGCGCAGTGAAATAACTATTGGTCTAAATATCATAATACATAAGTGATTGCAAATCAGGTCTGCTTACCGTCTGACAACTGGATCACCAATTATCACGCGAATTTCTTCCAGCGAGAATCATCGATCTAACATTTTCTGGATATATTCCAGTTCTTACATCATTTTAATTATATTACATTTTAAAAGATCTTAAAAGAATTTTGATGAATAAGTATAATAATACATGAGTTACTTATTATGCAGTTATTTATCGTGCCTATAAATTCAATACCAAAAATAATAGATCGAGGATGACCTTGCATGACCGTATGTATATGTGGCGTTACTATATATGTATACTAACTTTCCATGTGGAGCATTGAGTGATCTGTGAAAGAGAGAGAAAGCAAGGAAGGTTATTCAATGACAACTTTTGGTAAGCACATTTAAAAGTTACCGTATACTTTTATAGCACTTAATAGACATGCCTATTAAATAAACAAAGTGTATTGCTCTATTGAAAATACGACAATTCATTCTCATAATAGCCTATATTTGATTATTCTTCGCAAGGTATTAATTTGCGGCTGAAGCCACTCTTTTAGCATAATATTTTACATAGAATATGTGTTCAAGTACGTGCAAAACAGTTATGTAATTTTGTACATCTGTAATTGAAACCAGTTTGCAGAGGTCCGCGCATATATATGTCGCTATCATCTTTATTATAATCATCAGAATATGTAAATTTAAGTACAGGAAGATCCGTTTGTTCAGAGGATTAATTGAAACTGGAGATCGCGCCTGTATATATTCAAACTGTGACATGTCCTTCATTTAAATGAATTTTATTGCTATGCTATATGTTCATATTAAAAAGATCGTACTTTTTCGGAATCAAATGCATGTATAACATTTGAATTTAGCTGTCTTCAGCATCAGCAGCACTTGAGGGAGGCATCATCAACATATAACGATGCATGGTCATGCAGCTGTTACAACCCCGCGCGCTTGCGCCCGATAGGTTACCGACCGTCAAGCTATCGATCCGTTCCCAGTCTCCGCTGGGGAGCACTTGCGTGCACCTCCAGATCAAAGAGGATAGAATAGAGGAGAAGCAAACGTATATGGAATCTTCACGAACTCTAGGGACCGAATTCTTGAAAGGGTGATACGCGATATCGCATGCGATATTCACTGCGAGACAGTCAAACTCTATTCTTGACCGAGCGGAACGATATCGAGAGTGATAATTATCGCACGATCCATCTCGCCTAGGTTTACCCACCCGATACGGGAGTATCGCATGCGAGATGGCAAAACACCATCCTCACGGCGCAAGCGTGAAGTAGGATACAAAACCGGAATGTGAGGTTATGGTGATATTTTTATTTTGAATTAATTTTTATTGCAATTCAAAAATGGATATGGCTCTACAAAATGCTGTGCAACTAATATTAAATGTTGATAATAATGATGAAGATCACGAGGAGGATAGGCATGCCCGTAACGAAATGATCAACCCATTTGACGAGTTAACTGAAAGACAATTCATAAAAATTTTTCGACTAACTAAAAACACAACAACACAACTGATAAATATTGTGCGTCCACATTTAGATGATTCTATTAAATAATTTTTTTGCTCATCGGTCGTGTATGGAGACCTCTTTTTTTTGCTAGGTGGTTCCATTTTTTAATAACTTTACACAGCTTATCACTATACAAGGGACAATGGAAGCGTTGTAATACCCGGTGAATATGCGGAAAATTTTGACATGCATAGGTTATGTTGTTATACATACGAGCAAGTTTGTTTATTCTGTCGTCGATTTTCATTGGTCGCGCGGTTGAATGACTAGTGGCAACGTTGCCCAGTTATCGCAGGCGATAATTTCCGACGAACAAGTATCGCATTGTCGTCAGGAATAGACCGCTTATATCGCATGAGATATTTTTCAAGTGATACATCTCGCATGCGATAATATATCGCACGTTTCGTGTACTCTGTAGTCCGTCCCTCACCCCTAAATAAACCAGTACATAATACTTTGCGAATTATTGCGTAGTGCATGTACTGGCAATTACAATTATTGTGACGGCAACGATTATTTCGGAGGCGTACGAAGCAAATAATAATTCCGTAAGCTAAATTGCCATTTACATAGTGCATGTACTGGCAATTACAATTATTGTGACGGCAACGATTATTTCGGAGGCGTACGAAGCAAATAATAATTCCGTAAGCTAAATTGCCATTTACCCGATATTGAACAAGCGCGGACATTGTTTGTAACACGCGTCCATATAGCTCAGCGATATAAAGCTTTTTGCCCTTCAGTAATCGAAAGTACTGCCACAGCTGATAATGATTTAAAACGGACATTGTTTGTAACACGCGTCCATATAGCTCAGCGATATAAAGCTTTTTGCCCTTCAGTAATCGAAAGTACTGCCACAGCTGATAATGATTTAAATCGAGTCCAAGATCCCATAACGAAGTCATTACTGCAATTGGGACATTTGGCACAGTTTTATATGCACCAACAGAGTGACAGCTGATAATGATTTAAATCGAGTCCAAGATCCCATAACGAAGTCATTACTGCAATTGGGACATTTGGCACAGTTTTATATGCACCAACAGAGTGGACATCGACACCAATTTTCACCTGACGTTTTCTTTTCATACAAAAATCGCGGATTGGTCCGGCCGGCAATTCCTCAATGTGTCGAATCATTTTTATTAAACATCGACACCAATTTTCACCTGACGTTTTCTTTTCATACAAAAATCGCGGATTGGTCCGGCCGGCAATTCCTCAATGTGTCGAATCATTTTTATTAGTCGACAATGCGCATTAATAACTTGAGTATCAATATTTTTCGTGCCATGAATATTTTTTACAATTTGGCCATTCATGTCCTCGTATACATTTTTATTAGTCGACAATGCGCATTAATAACTTGAGTATCAATATTTTTCGTGCCATGAATATTTTTTACAATTTGGCCATTCATGTCCTCGTATTCATAACACGAATGGGCCCACAGAGGACCTAAATTTCTGACACAGGGAACTAAATGCAACAGTGAATGGACGTTTATCGAGCAATATTGCAGGCCATAGATTCGTTCAAAATCGATGACAAACTTATGGAGAAAATCATCGGCGATATCGAGTAACAAATGCGGGATTGAATCCATACTGAGAATCTGCACAGCCGAAGATTCGTTCAAAATCGATGACAAACTTATGGAGAAAATCATCGGCGATATCGAGTAACAAATGCGGGATTGAATCCATACTGAGAATCTGCACAGCCGTGCAACAATACGTGCTACTAGTGAAAACGGCGCTGCAGCATACATTCGGTCGCAATAAAGTGAAAGAATTTTCTTCATAACTCCTCCATCTACGCAGTGCATGCAGTCCACTGCCATGCCCTTGATGAAGTTAGGCATCAGTCTTGCTAGCATTGTCACCCCTTTAACGTCGAATTGAGGATGCCCTGGTCGTGCGGCGTTGGCGTAATCAATGCAACGTTCTTTTGTTCTCTCATCCAGTGTAACGTTGATACCGCGATACATTTTTGCCACTAGAGACTTCAATTTGAAAAAGAAATAGTTAAAGTGAGGTTTCTTATCACCGAACCATAATCCCACAAGGAGTGTATTCTCTTTTTTCTTTCGTTCCTCAAAAGGAAGCTCATTGATAGTGAAAAATAAAGGCCAGATACTTATTTTCGAATATTTGAACACGGGGATCCCATCCCAGGAAAATGAGATATTATGACGATTTTGTAAAAATCCCTTGTTGAACCACTGTTTGTAAAGAGCTCCATCATAGATGTCAGATATCTCATCTTCATTTTGTGGCCGTCGAAATCGATGTTGTAATTTTTCGAACCTTGTTGAACCACTGTTTGTAAAGAGCTCCATCATAGATGTCAGATATCTCATCTTCATTTTGTGGCCGTCGAAATCGATGTTGTAATTTTTCGAAAAAGTTCATCCTTTTATACATCTCCTTCAAATACTGAATGAATGGAAGATGAATAAAACATTTTGTGGCCGTCGAAATCGATGTTGTAATTTTTCGAAAAAGTTCATCCTTTTATACATCTCCTTCAAATACTGAATGAATGGAAGATGAATAAAGTAAGATATTTTGTCCTGATTACATGTGGGGCACATATCCACGGCATTGTCAAATTCTTGATAAAAGAAATGTTTCTTGAAATTAGTGCCATCGTCAAAATTGAAGAATTTTTGAAACCTGTGTATACTATTGAGCCTCAAATTCTCCCGTGGCAAATGCATTTGAATGACGCGAATTATGTCATCCATACAGGTCATTGTAAGATTATAACGTAGCAGTAGACTGAGGATGAGCAACATACTCTCACGGACAGTAAGATGTGCATCTTCATAGACTGGTTCATCGTCGGCGTGCAAATCATTAAATTCCTCTTCATCATCCGATTGATCCGCTTCATCGTCCAATGGATCCTCTTGATTGCCTCCTTCTTCAGCGTCGTAAAAAATGTCTTCATCGGGCACAGGGTATTCGGCACGTATCTCGACCTGTTCTGGTAGATTGACAGGTTCACCAACTAGCACCCTAAAAAAAAAAAGTGTTACACTAAAGTAAGAAAAAAATAAGACCGTGCTTTTCATTTTTTCATTGCCATTGATTAAATACTCCAGAAAATTGTTAACATGTTCATCGGCCTTCAATAACCACGGCATTTCATCATCAGGGGGTTGGTCGTTTGCTTTAAAAAAAAAACAGCTTTTATTCAACGAGAAAAAATGATGAATAAGTGAGTGACGAAAAATACACAGAACATGAAACAAACCTGGCATCTTGCGGAGGCACATGCTCATGTGCATCAACGTTGGCATGGAAATGATCGTGGGCATTGTTCACTACACCAGGAGCTTCGTTTTCTTGTTGATTTCGTCCATGATCTTGACCATTATTTTCTGCATCGATGCCTGGTATATTGTGATTGCCAAGTTGAACATTATTTTCATTGTCATGCGGTTCTGCACGTGCTAATAGTATATTCACTCGACGAATCTGCTTCCTTCTAGATAATTCCCGAAAAGATTTGTGTGCCATTGGCGTTGATATAAATAATTAGGTATAAATACAAATATCAAATCGTCAATACGGACTCCGATCGCACGTTTTAGGTTATGTTATATTATTACCTTTGCCATCGCGCGCATATATTTGAATAGTTTCTCTGTTTAACCACTGATGCAGTGGCAACGCGTGCTTCGTATTGTTTATATAACCTAACCTTTATTATAACCTTAAAAACTCATTCATGGTGTGTAATGGTGTGGCTATAGTTAATGTTGATTAGTTGGATATTAATAAAAAAAAAACAATGGAAACTGTGGAAACAGATCAGCCAAACGGTGAGCGACGTTATGCAGCTATTTTATGGCATTCAACGAACTCTATCACGACTACGATTCTGGATGCATTACCATATATCAATTTCGGTCCATTGGTAGTGAAATAGTGCTTGGCAAAAACAAAGGAAAAGTCCTCGCAATTGGAAGTATGTATAAGAAAGCATAATCAATAGAATAAAATTCCAAATAATCTTTCTTATTGCAGATGAGAGCGACATGAAGCAATCAGCAAATAGTATGAGTGTTCTACTGCTTCCAAAAAATGATGGAAAATCCTCAGCTGCCTCAAAACCTAAGCAAAAACGAAGTCAATCATCCGCTAAAAAATTCGAGCAACTACAAAAAAAAAACCTTGTAAATCTGGAAAACGTAATTGCTGGAGAAGATTCCATATTCACGGCAAAACGTCTCTCTACCGCCAATTCGATGGAACCATCAACATCTAATAATCCAACAACTTATACCAATTCTAGTAGCCAGTCATCGACTGTCTCACCAAAAATCGTTCGGTCTCCACTCATTTCACTGAATATTGATCCAACTGATCGGCCGCAATTGCTTCCTCAAGTTCATTCAAAGTTGTTTGGAAATACTGCTCCAGCCCATTACTATATATCGCCCATTGGGACATTAATGAAGACAACAGCTACTGATAACTCAAAGCAGTTTCTCAATGTTAAAACTGCAGAGCAACAAGATCATGGTATTAAAATGCCGTCAAAAATAGTTAAAATTGCGCAGACCGTGACTCAAAGCACTCCGAATGGTCAATTAATAGACCCGTCTCTATTGTCGCAAGCCAGTCATAACATTGTTCATTTCCAAAATATTCCACAACTTAAAACTCCACGGTTGGTCAAAGTATGCATAAAAAGTAATAAACCGATTAACGCGCATCCTGCAAAGCAAGATTGTCAGGTTTCAGAAAAAAAAAAGTCTGATAGCGGTGACTCCGCACCGTGTCTCCTCAAATCAAGAATGTCTCGAGAATCAGCTTATCGACACCAAATCTGATGGTAAGGATAATGTTTTTCTGGTTTTTTTATGATATTTGACGTCTTCTACTATTGTAAATGATTTTTTCATTGCAGGATTTTCAGCGACTAGTGCTCTGCAACGTCATTCACCATCATCTGGAGAGATCTCGCAGGAGAGCATTTTTAATGCTCAGATGCCTAGTGCCTTGCAACAACGTCATTCACCATCGTCTAGAGAGATCTCGCAGGAGAGCATTTTTAATGCTCAGATGTCTAGTGCCTTGCAACAACGTCATTCACCATCGTCTGGAGAGATCTCGCAAGACAGTATTTTTAATGCTCAGAGTTATATATCACTTTGTGAGACATTGAATGGTATACTAACAATTATCATTGCGCCCATTGTATCACCAGCTGATTTTTTTTTTTTTCAGTAACCTGGGGCAATCTGGACTTTCTAAAACGGCTTTGCACAGTAATGGAGTGCTACATGACTGGTGAGGAAGTTCGTCAGGAAGAAGTAGCCGAGCAAATCCATGAGGTAAAATAGACAAATCATGTAATAAAAATTAAAGAGGTCATGACTTTGCTATTAACACAACAATTTTGCAGTTGCCGCGAATGCATTTGCACGGTGGCGACGAAATGGTAAGGAAATGATATGGTGGGAAGCATTGCTGCACTTCTTTAACTCTTGAAAATTTGCAGATGGAATTATATCCTGGTTGCCATTTTTTTTTAGCAACGTCATTCACCATCATCTGGAGAGATCTCGCAGGAGAGCATTTTTAATGCTCAGATGCCTAGTGCCTTGCAACAACGTCATTCACCATCGTCTGGAGAGATCTCGCAAGACAGCATTTTTAATGCTCAGAGTTATATATCACTTTGTGAGACATTGAATGGTATACTAACAATTATCATTGCGCCCATTGTATAGAAATGGTAAGGAAATGATATGGTGGGAAGCATTGCTGCACTTCTTTAACTCTTGAAAATTTGCAGATGGAATTATATCCTGGTTGCCATTTTTTTTTACGAGCGTTCGATTTGAATCTAATATTGGGTATGTATCCACCACATGTGCTGGACCCGAAAAAAAAGTCATGGAAAATTTTTAATTTTTTTTTACGAGCGTTCGATTTGAATCTAATATTGGGTATGTATCCACCACATGTGCTGGACCCGAAAAAAAAGTCATGGAAAATTTTTACTCGAGCAGTATTAAAAAATGTTTACAAAAAAAACCTGCATCTCTATACTGGGAAGGGAGAAGGGGGATTACCAAAAAAAAGTCATGGAAAATTTTTACTCGAGCAGTATTAAAAAATGTTTACAAAAAAAACCTGCATCTCTATACTGGGAAGGGAGAAGGGGGATTACCGGGAATAGACCCCAATTTAATGACCGGACTGATTGGGATGTTTAATACTACTATTACTACTTTATTTCATTTTATTAAACTAATAAATGTTAATTTTTTTTTCTATGTAGGTCGAATAAATGAGCGTCGTGTTGCGAGAGACAAAATTACTGAACGGATGATGACAGAGTACATCACGCACTCTTTATCGAACCGAAGAGGCTACCTTAAGAATCAGAACAAGTCGCGTAATGAATCGTCACCGAAAGAATAAGGAGCATGCTGAAGAGGTTAGTACAACAACAGCGTATTTGCGCTTATATTTTTCGAAGAGTTTTAGAAATATATTTCTTATAGTTTTTTCCTTCACATTAAACATAGAAGCACTTGAAGCCAAAAAGTTCATGTGAACAGATGGTATTGATATTTATAGTAATTTTCCTTTATAATTTTGAGTAAAGAGCGACAGTAGTCCTTGTTTTCTTTATAGTCAAGCACCAAAGATACTGAAAATGGGCAGTTATTGAAGGCGCTAATGTTATTCACTTTTTATAATTATAAAGTGATATTGTTAGACTTCGATATCCACAAAGTCTTTTGGTTATCTTGCAATTGTCAATGTGATAATCAACACATTATCTATATTTTTCAATGTCGTGTTTAAAGTAAATAAGTGCTGTGAACATTATTTAGTTTAAATATTTTGTTAGAAGATGTTTCAATCTAAGTGTAAGAAAAATATGTCGCGTTGTTGTACATTAAGTATAATTTTAAAAAATACATTACATTAAATACATTGAATTTGAATTTGCCGCTTCTAAATACCTATACATATACCCCCTCCCAGTCGATTTTCCTGTGGGCATTAAGCTTGTATGCTATTGGAGGATGAGACTTCTGAAAATCTTCCGAATGTTCCGACAATGCGTCCTTTCGGAACTATTTTGGATGAGCATTGCACATGCCCACTGCAAACAATAACGGTGGGGATTCGGATCTGAGTATATACTTTCAGAACTCACGTTCTGACTCGGGATGTTTTTAGGTATATTCGGAACACTTTCGGAAGTTCGATTGGTAGTGCAGGGTGGGGTGGGGGGAATAGTATACCTGCCCGGTATTTTTCAATATAATAATATTAAAAATTAAATTCTACAAAAGTTATTTTTATTTTTTAAAAATGTTAAGTACAGTAAAAATCGTGTCGATACAATGATGAACTTATCACAAACTTATAATAAAATTTCTAAGCAGTAAATCCATATCTAACAAATATAGCTCTCTAAACGACATGAATTATTAGTTAAACGATAAAACTTGATGTTACAAGAGTAGTTATTTAAATAATATTTGGCTCAAAAATGCCCCATCGTGCTTCTTCAATATAAATAGAATAATTAATATTAAAATATCTTTATAGCTTCATAATTTCGTTCGCTCTTCAGGAAAATATTGCAAAAAATGTCGTAAATTATTTATTATATACAATTATATATTTAGTCATACCTTTCTTTGGCGTTGATGAACCATCTCTTTTATTTAGGAAAATATTGCAAAAAATGTCGTAAATTATTTATTATATACAATTATATATTTAGTCATACCTTTCTTTGGCGTTGATGAACCATCTCTTTTATTTCGCGACAGTATGATTAATATACTCGATGAATACGGGCTCTGATCAAAGTGCTCGTTGATTTTCCCTATAAATAATTGATTTTATTGATCATCTTCTCAAAATAAATTGAACTTGGAATTGAAAAATACGTACGGAAAAGTTCTTTTAGATTTTACCAAACGCGTGGCTCATAAAGCACGAGCAAACGCAGCCTCAGCGCTGTTGTGCTCAGGATGGCTCTCCTCGGCCTTGTTCATGTCCTGTCAGTGTCTGCTGACCGGATTCAGTCTCATCGGAGATGCCAGACACGTCTAGCATTATTTTATAGCCTGCCATCGGTTGTCTGGAGTTCTAATACAACTCTGAGCGAGGGTTTCTTCCCAAATCCGCGACGCGAACACTTATGATTGTCGTAGGGGTAATGGTCGAGCCGTGGAGATCATACCGGTAATACCCGAGTGTATTTCTGCAGTGATAGCCATCGCTATAGTCGACAACATACTCGTCATCGTGCTCGCAAATCTCCGTAGCGGCGTTGAGGGTGTAATCTGTGCCGCAGGACAGGAATCTCACGCAGTTAAAGCTGCCCAGAGTGTTGTCGCAGCGCTGCGTGGGCAGACAGTCATTCTGCAGGAGCTGGCACTCGTTCATGTCCATGGAGTCCTATCAGTAATGATAATTCAATGCGAGTAAGTTGGTAGAATATTACAGGACGCTTAATTACATACCTTGGTGAACATTGCGACTGCGGCACACCTAGCTGCCAAGCAGACCGTCGAGTCGATTCACCAGACGTGATTTTTGCGTCCCATACCTTGTCCACATCCAGGCAACGCTCTCCTTTGTAGAAAGGGCTATACACTGAGTTGCCAATTTCACCGTTGACTTTGACAACCAGTCGCGATTGTTTATCAACTGTGTCCTCCTTGTACTGTCGATGTCAATCTTGTTCTCCTGCACAGATATCGTTCTGTGAGTGACAGTTGATTCACTGAAAAAGAGTTACACTAATAATATTAATTATCACTGTCGTACGCACATAATTTAGATGATGATATGTACCGTCAATATTTCAATAACTCTTGTTTTTAACATTCTTCCGGGTAATTCTAATGCTTGAATAGCTGGAATTAACTCAACTTTTGTTTATTATGATCCCTAATCACAATTTTTTTTGTAAAAAAACACCTCCCATCACCGACCTATCAGTAATGATAATTCAATGCGAGTAAGTTGGTAGAATATTACAGGACGCTTAATTACATACCTTGGTGAACATTGCGACTGCGGCACACCTAGCTGCCAAGCAGACCGTCGAGTCGATTCACCAGACGTGATTTTTGCGTCCCATACCTTGTCCACATCCAGGCAACGCTCTCCTTTGTAGAAAGGGCTATACACTGAGTTGCCAATTTCACCGTTGACTTTGACAACCAGTCGCGATTGTTTATCAACTGTGTCCTCCTTGTACTGTCGATGTCAATCTTGTTCTCCTGCACAGATATCGTTCTGTGAGTGACAGTTGATTCACTGAAAAAGAGTTACACTAATAATATTAATTATCACTGTCGTACGCACATAATTTAGATGATGATATGTACCGTCAATATTTCAATAACTCTTGTTTTTAACATTCTTCCGGGTAATTCTAATGCTTGAATAGCTGGAATTAACTCAACTTTTGTTTATTATGATCCCTAATCACAATTTTTTTTGTAAAAAAACACCTCCCATCACCGACATAACCTATAAGTTAATCCAAAATTCTATAATAATAATTTAACACCGAAATAAAATCACGCACCTCCAGTGGATATTTATTAAAAAAAATTTATTCTGGGGTCTGCTGATCCCTGCAGTTTATATTTTCAATTAAAATTATATAGGAGTTTGCAGGTGTTATTTTGTCCAAGTTCAACAGGCGTCATTAAAAATTTTTAATGTAAGTAAATGTTTTTAATGAAGTCCCCATCGTGAAAAAAGTTCTAAGTCCAAATTTTTCGTAGTGGGGATTCGGTACATTTGAAAAATTTTTAATGTAAGTAAATGTTTTTAATGAAGTCCCCATCGTGAAAAAAGTTCTAAGTCCAAATTTTTCGTAGTGGGGATTCGGTACATTTGGTATACTTTTGGAAGTAACTAGAAGTCGGCAGTAGTCACGTGACACTGTTAGGAACATTCGGAATACATCTGGAATAAAATTGCGACTGTGGAGGGGAGATTAGGTACATTCGGAACTGTTTCGGACTAACTTTTTCGACTCGGGAGTTAGGAACATTCGGAATACATCTGGAATAAAATTGCGACTGTGGAGGGGAGATTAGGTACATTCGGAACTGTTTCGGACTAACTTTTTCGACTCGGGATCCCGTCCCGACCTTTTTTTGTTCAAACCGTTCAGATTTTATTCCACCTTGCGCGTGCGCGGCCTATTTAAAAGTGATGTTCCGAAAAAGATCCAAAGCATCTTACTTTTTCCACTTTAAGAAGGTCTGTATTTCTTTTGGAACATAGTATAGGAGCCTTTGTGGAATATTTTAAGAACATAAATACATTCCAAAATATAGGAGAGGGGATAGACTGTGATGACTGTGATAAATATTGTTTTTTTTTATTCATTCACAGATAGAGTAGATTTATATTGTTAAGTATAAAAAGTATCATCCTAACAATTTCATACTATATAATGCCTTGAGGCCTTACTCCTACAATAATATTTTGAATAACGTAAGGTTTCATTGTTAATTAAATTATAAAGATATCTAGTTAATCTTTTCAGTAATCAACTATCGGTATCTTGAGGTTTGTCCTGAGGTTTCTTGGCGTTGCTTTGATTTATTTGTAGTTTTTGTTTAGTTTTTCCATCGTTAATCCGGTGCTTAACATTGTAGCGTTTGTTGGATAAATAATGTAGTATCGCATGATTTTAGGACTTCTAAAGTATAGTGTGTGTGTGTCTGTTGTGTATGGGTGTGTGTGCTGCATGAGGAGCCGTGGGAAAGATGAGTGATCGCTGGACTACCTGCTCGAAGGATGCGCGGTGCAGCGACCGAGTCAGTCGCCCAAGTGCCCCTGAGACAGAAGGTCTCAGGTAAAATCCGTGTTCAATGTCAATCTATCTATGTATCTAATAAACACTTCATATACACTGATACATTTGAATCATTTATAATCCCACAATTGGGGGCTCGTCCGGGATTGAAAGCAAATTTCAGTGTTTTGAAGTGCCGTGTTAATAGTCGGACAGTTCAATCGTGTGAATTCCTATTGCAGCAGTTGGGCAGCAAGTGAGGGCTATTAAGCTGAATGTATCGACGATAAAGGCTAAAGTTGAATAGATTAATTTGTCGTTAATACGTTGTAAACCTCAAGATGGATGTTGATGCAATGCTTGTCGAAGAACTGAGGCACCGACTAGAAGAGTTGGGATTGCCGATCACAGGATCGAAACCGATACTTAAAGATAGATTGCGGGCGGCTCTTGGCGTGGTTCATCGCGCCGATGAAGATAGAGTTGAAAATCAAGTTGAAAACCAAGTTGAAAATCGAGTTGAGAATCAAATTGAACCACCTAACCATGGTGATGATGATAATGAAGTCGCTGATAGCGAACGAAGTGATAGTGTGCGCGGCAGCAACCAGAATCGAATGGAACAGCGCCGAGAAGGAAGCACCGTGTTGTTATCTTTCCGAGATGTGGAGGACTCGTTAGAAAAATTTAGCGGAGATGACCACTTAAGTGTAACTCGTTGGATAGATGATTTCAGGAAGCACCGTGTTGTTATCTTTCCGAGATGTGGAGGACTCGTTAGAAAAATTTAGCGGAGATGACCACTTAAGTGTAACTCGTTGGATAGATGATTTCGAGGAGACGGCAGAGTTGTGTAAGTGGAATGATATCCAGAAGACCACATACGCGAAACGGCTGCTAGCAGGATCGGCCAAGCTTTTCGTCAAGTATGAAAGATGTACCGGTTCGTGGAGAATGCTTAAGGATGCCCTGAAGTAGGCTGCTAGCAGGATCGGCCAAGCTTTTCGTCAAGTATGAAAGATGTACCGGTTCGTGGAGAATGCTTAAGGATGCCCTGAAGTATGAATTTGGTGTATCGGGAATTGGCACAGCGGCGGAAAAAGGCCGATGAAACATATCAAGCGTATTCCTACAAGTTGTTGGAGATAGGAAGTCAAGCCGACGTAGATGTAATCGGGAATTGGCACAGCGGCGGAAAAAGGCCGATGAAACATATCAAGCGTATTCCTACAAGTTGTTGGAGATAGGAAGTCAAGCCGACGTAGATGTTCGAACGATTATTCAATACATTATCGAGGGTATTCCCGATGAGGCCGTAAACAAGGCGGTTTTATATGGAGCGAAAAGCATGAGGCAGCTAAAAGAGCGATTTGCGCAGTACGAAGACATGCAACGAGAAATGAAAGGGAAAATTAAGCACGAGCGTGGAGGAGATGCCTCCAAACGTCAGGATGAAAAAGGAGAGAAACGCCAGGATGATAGGACGGAGAGACGCCAAGACGCAGATAAGGCAGAGAAGTCTTCGGCAGGGACCAAATGGCGTAGCAAAAGATGTTTCGTCTGTGGGGCAAGAGATCATTTAGGGCCAACCTGCCCATCGCGGGAAAAAGGATTCAAATGTTTCAAGTGTCAGCAGCATGGACACATAGCCGCTAACTGCCCTGGCGTTGCTGTGAAGTTAGTTGATTCGCAAGGAACGAGCGTGGCAGTGGGAACTAGCGTCAAGAAGCAGCACAAGGAAGTGATGATTAAAGACCATAAGTTTTTAGCGTTAATCGATACAGGTAGCGACCTAACGTTGATGCGAACAGACGAGTATGTAATGATAGGATCACCTCCTTTACTGCGCCGACCAATTATCTTTGAGGGTGTTGGAAACACTGAAGGCACGACATTAGGTGAGTTTTCTACGAGTGTTATTATAGATAACAATGAATATAATGTGAAGTTTCATGTAGTACCTAGGTCGATGCTCAAACGCGATTTGCTGATAGGAGCTGATTTCCTTAATCAAGTTAATCTAAATATTATGAATATAATGTGAAGTTTCATGTAGTACCTAGGTCGATGCTCAAACGCGATTTGCTGATAGGAGCTGATTTCCTTAATCAAGTTAATCTAAATATTAAGGGAGGTCAGGTTACAATCAACAAAATTGCAGAGACGGTTTTAGAAGATAATATTGTGCCAGGGATTTTTCGAATTGAAAGTTAATCTAAATATTAAGGGAGGTCAGGTTACAATCAACAAAATTGCAGAGACGGTTTTAGAAGATAATATTGTGCCAGGGATTTTTCGAATTGACGTGGAGAATAACCCAGATGAGCTGAACCTCAGGCATATAAATGATGATGAGAGTAGGGACGCTGTATTATGTGTTGTGAACAATTACAGCC
>MVJL01010423.1:0-56436 GCA_002156465.1 Macrocentrus cingulum
ATCTATTAAAATCAATTTAAAAAATATTTGCCACCGGATTCGTTTTTCTACAGTGTGTAGAAATGTCCTGCAATTATTTTCAGGTATTTATTTAATTAATTAATAAATTATAAAACTTCCACGCGGGTGGAACACCCTTAACTGACCGAGAATATAACGAAAATTGAACCTACTTATGCCATTCGATGTAGTTTGAACTTCTTGATACGAAAAAGTCAGTAGATTCATCGGATAGATTCACGACCGAGAATATAACGAAAATTGAACCTACTTATGCCATTCGATGTAGTTTGAACTTCTTGATACGAAAAAGTCAGTAGATTCATCGGATAGATTCACGCGCAAGCGATAACGCGAAGAAATTAATTCTACGCGTGTTGAACACCCCTAAAAAATGGAAAATCTATTAAAATCAATTTAAAAAATATTTGCCACCGGATTCGTTTTTCTACAGTGTGTAGAAATGTCCTGCAATTATTTTCAGGTATTTATTTAAATTTGAACTTCTTGATACGAAAAAGTCAGTAGATTCATCGGATAGATTCACGCGCAAGCGATAACGCGAAGAAATTAATTCTACGCGGGTAGAACACCCCTAAAAGTTGAAAATTCATTAAAATCAATATAAAAAATATTTGCCACCGGATTCGTTTTTCTACAGTGTGTAGAAACGTCCTCCAATCGTTCTTAAGTATTTACTGACATAATTGATAAATTATCAAAATTCCACGCGGGTGGAACACCCCTAACTGAACAGTGTGTAGAAACGTCCTCCAATCGTTCTTAAGTATTTACTGACATAATTGATAAATTATCAAAATTCCACGCGGGTGGAACACCCCTAACTGACCGAGAATATAACGAAAATTGAACCTACTTATGCCATTCGATGTAGTTTGAACTTCTTGATACGAAAAAGTCAGTAGATTCATCGGATAGATTCACGCGCAAGCGATAACGCGAAGAAATTAATTAATCAATTGTCGAAATTCCACGTGGGTAGAACACCCCTAGAATATAGAAAATCAATTAAAATCAATATAAAAAATATCTTCCGTTGTATTTGACAGTCCACTGCGTGTGGAAAGGTCCTTCAATCATTATCAAGTATTTATCTTTATAATTAGTAAATTATCAAAATTCTACGCGGGTAGAACACCCCTAAAAAAAGAAATATTCTTTAAATCACTGTGAAAAATTACTGTCATGTTATTCGACGTTCTACAGCACGTAGAAAGGTCCTACGATAATTTTCAAGTATATCTATTTACATAATTAATGTTTCCGTTTCAAAGACCATCGCACACCCTCAAATTTTAAATTTATCGGAAATAATAATGAAATATAGCATTTAACGTTTTTCCTCGCGATGATATTTTGCCGTTTCCGACTCGAGAGTCCCGAAAACACCCCCAACAATTAGCAATCCTTTAGCGTCGTTTTAAAACCATCGGCCACCCTCTTAACTTTTGAAAAATATTTGTTAAAAAAATTCATCATAATGACTATAGGATTGCCAAATTTTTAATTAATTCTCATTCTTTGGTTCTGAAAAATATAATAGATACATAGAGTTTATTATCACTGGAAAAATAAGCGCGGGAAGGAGACTACGGCGTGTATTTCAAACGAGTATCGAGCGGTTAAAAAGTCTCCATTACGTCGGCGCAAGAGTATAGTTTATCGTGATGAACCCTCTCTGCGTAGACCCTCTCTCAGGGTCGGACGCCAGAACGCTCCTTTATAGAATCAGTTGCAATCGAGAAAGAAGAGCAAAATCATCTAAATCCTATTTGTCACCAAAAAGAAATTCTCTTCCCCAACTGGCATTTCAACACTGTTCACCGAGTAAGTCACGTTTAACTAACCAATCCGACCATACTTGATTTGCATGTTTGCACTACAGTCCAGACATCATGACAAAAATTTTTTACTCTTCCCATTGTTTAAATCGTTGCTTACATACACATTTTTTCCATCGCAATCGAAATTCTTCAGACGAAAAAATCCATTTGATACTCTAAGAATTGCTCCATTGTCCAGATCGATGTCGTAAATCTGTTGATAGGGTCTCTTTGACGTAATAATTTTGAGAAAAAAATTTTTTCTCCTCAATTTAAGCCTGAAGTCTTGAAAAAAACAAGATCTGCCGTTAAAAACCTACATTCATTGTTCTTGTTAAGCATTAGAGGACTGTTAATTCTCTCGTTAAAGTCAATTCTAGGCCAACTTTATCATCAAGTATGACATTGTGGCATGGAATAATGCGCGCGCAACCGTTTGCTTTTGTCCTGTCTCACTCTTGTCATGCGTGCCAAGAGAGCATGTCTAAGACATCTCTCTGACAAAAAAATTTCTATCAGATAAGTATGGCTGTATTAATAGCTTGCATGAGTATGTCAGCCCAGAGAGAGTGTCAACCAATGTTGCTCAAGGTCATCCATTGATTTTAGCTGGAAATAAGCCGCGATAATTGAATTTTCGTTGCTGCGCAGTCAGAGGTCAATGAACCTCTAGAATGGTCAAGCGATTAATCAGTAGAAGGTCATTTTTCTGATGTTGTTGCCTCAATTTCAAGTTTTAAGATGTTCGATTAGATATTACATGTTTTTCATAATTTTATAGATTATCTTATCATTATTTGACTCAAGGCCTGGATTTTTGTGTTCATCTAAAGATGTGGGCATTTGTATATGTAATGATACCTAGACCTACGTGAATAGTAAGTTAGTTTGACCTTCGTGTCTGATGATGTGGTTGCATAAAACGTGTTGATGGATATGGCACTCAATAATATCAATAGAATTCGAAAAAAAAAACGTGAGAAAAATATTTTCAATGGCTTAAAAAAATATTTACTCATTATTTTACAGTTAAATATTTTCATAAAAGATTTTTTTTTCATTAGAAAAGCAATAATTTCTTTTAAACAAAAAAAATTAATATATTAATGATTGCGTCTACTAAAAATAATACAACAGTAAAAAATAAATGCGTAAAAAGATTTTCATCGCAGAATCCTCGAGAGTTGTTTTTAGCTCATGATGTTTCGAATGAGTAATTTATATATATATCATTGTGCACACATTGCGATAGAGGTCAATAATGGTGACTAAGGTTTTTTCTTTTTATTGTTTGAAAATATAAAATAGGTACATTGTCTTTTATTGAAGAATTTACGAAATTTATTAGTTTTTTTTTTGTTTATGAATGATTAAATTATTTTGTCATTCAGATGGCAGTGTAGTATTGTGAGAAAGAAAATGACTCGAATTGTTGATTTTTCTTTGTCATTAATTCCAAAAATATATTGCAATATATTTTGCACACATGTTGCGGTCAGTCTATAGTACGTGAGAGTAGCTGCCACCGTTTCTGTTCTTGAACACGCGGATGCTCGTGATGTGCACGTGATTCCAGCGTGCGGCGGCATCGACCGCTTCTCCCTACTTCCTCTCTGTTCAGCATTTGCGTTCAATTCACCTTCTACAGTAGAACAAAAAAAAAAATAAAAATAATCATAAAAGAACCTCAGCTCTATGAATAACATAATTTTCATCCAATATACGCGAAATTCGGAGTTGATAAAGTATACTAATTCAACTTTTAGATAAAATTTTTTTATGATTAAATAACCAAGTGTTTTCTTCAGTCATCAAAGATATAAAGATAAAATCCTTTGAGAGTTGTTTTCTTGGTCTAAGCGAATCATTAATTCATTTGCTAATCGTTAGATACGTTATTACGTTGCGGGGAACAATAACAAGGATTATAAAAGTCGATTTTGCTGATGAGAGACCCCCAAAGCGATAACAAAAGTGATGTCAGTCTGTTTATTCTGGGCACAAACATGCTTTTGTTATCAGCGTGACAAGTGTTTCAAGTATGTAGCAGTTGTTCGATAATTGATTCGATGAATAAAATCTACTCAGCCGTGAATTATCCTCAATTTTCAACCTGTCAAACCAACACAATTTTTTACAACTCAATAATCTATTTATCTCATCAAAATCATTTGTATTTCAAAATTGTCATAGCTGTCTTATATTTTTAGTTATTTAATTGGAATTTTATCAATAAAAAAATGCAAAATATTTTACAATAAATTCTGCATTGTCTACAATGTATATTTTCGGGTTATAGCCGCGAGACTTACGTCATGAGCACAGTCAGTAGCAAGAAAATAGGTAAACACGCGCCTTGTGAGTGTTCAGCCACAGTATATCCCCACTATCATGGTTTAGGGTTTCCTCAACTCTCTTATAAATGCCGCAGAGTATCTGAGCTCGCTTTAGTCCTCGCAAATCACCTCTACAATGTTGAAGTGTCCTATCTCTGACGCTCTCTGTATATTTCTTTTGTAAACAAAGTGAAAAAGTGTTTAAAAAATATTGTTTATTTGTGTCGACGATTTATCAAATAAATATTGTCATTCTCGATCATTGTTGCTGAATTACATTTGTTTGTTTTTCCGGCATAAGTAGTGAAAAAAAAATGCCGATCGAAGTAGCACCAATTAGTGATCACAGCGCTTTCACTGGGTATTTAATAAATTTTTTATTTGCTTTAATAACATAATTTAACACTAGAAAAATATAATAATCCAATTTTTTATTTCTATTTGGATCTAAAACGTGGATCTGATGATTAATCATCTTTTTTATATTTTTTAGCGAACAAAAAAAGATGAATAAACTGTGTCGTCAAGTGTCGATTGAGAGTCCAAGCGTGGCGGGACGTGATTGCGTTTTTAGCTTCGACGTTCCCGTTCCCGATGTGCCGGCTAACGGAGCGAGGATTCGAGTTGTTTGCGCTGGCGCCTGCTACCATCCACGACGCTCGCCGAGCATCTCCAGTATTAAATCCGGTTCGAGCACAAGCAGCCTTGGCACTGAGACCTCTGTCGAGGGCGATTATCCGGTGTCATTGCAGAATCACTATGGAGTTCGTGATGCTGCTCTGTTTCCTGGTTACGAGGTCTCAGGCATCATTGAGTCGCTGGGCTCAGAAGTAAGCGAGGATTGCGGCTTTGCCCCGGGCGATCATGTTGTTATCTATCCCTTTGAGGGTATTCCCAATGCCTACGTGGAATATCTGGTCATCCATGAGCTGCAGTATCTCATCAAGGTGCCGGACAACATGTCCCTCAGTGTGGCTGCTATGCTGCCCGGAGGTGCTCTCCTTGCTATGAATACTGTTTTTGCAGCTCATGAACACGTTCAAGTAAGCATTTTGGTTAAATGATTGTTTAGAGGAAAAAAAAAAATTTTTTATTCAGCTGTATATTTAGTTTCCTTTATGTTGAAATTTTTTATTCACATTTTTTGTGATAGAAATTGTTAAATGTGTTTGAAAATGTTTTGATTTTTTGTTTTTATGGTTGAGGAGAGGTACTGAATTTTTCTTTTTTTTTAGGCATTATTGAAGGAACGAGGTGATGATGGAGTCTGCAAAATTTTAATAGTTGGCACTGGAGGTCTTGCACTGTGGGCTCTACGCATTGCGGCTTATTATTTCCATCAATTACAAGATAAAGTACAAATTACAATTGCATCATTGAAAGATGATGGCTTACGGATGGCACAAGAATATCATCGGTAGAAAACTTGAATTTAAATTTTATAGACAATATTTTAAAGGGTTATATCCAGTTGGAATTTTGGAAAAATCATTTTTTTTTTTTGCGTTTTTGGAATGTAAATGTGTTTGAATACATTTTCGGAAATTTCAAAGCGATCCGGGAAGTATTCTGGAAGATACGGAGCGTTGAACAGTAGGAAGAATATAGATTGGAGTAGTGTTCAAAGTTGGTGACTGCGATTTTTTAAAAACGGCTCAACTTATCGAAATTTTTGCAAAACCTTCTCAGATATATTTCTCATGCATTGAAGTATGGAATAAGATTTTCAGATCAGAGATATCGTCTGTAGGGGCACACCCAATCAATATTTTTTACAAATTCTTAGCGCCATTGTAAACTTAAACATTGCCACTATAAACATCAATACTTTTTTTTTTGTGAAATAGAATAGTTTTTCAGAAAAAAATTATAAAAAAAAAACGTTTGTTTCAATCGAGCAACTGGATATAACTTCTTAAAATGATTCAAATAATTGTTTTTTCTATTTATAAATAGGATAGAACATGTGTAACCTTGACTATAGCTATGAATTTAGTACTATTCTTTCCTTTTTTACATATCTGAAGACACTGAATTTTCAACTACACGAAAAGGCATAAATAATTAATGAAAATGTGTGCTTTCTTCTGCGTTATTCAAAATTTTTAAACTCAATTTTTTCAAAGAATCATCCAAAAGTCGTTTTACACATGTACTACCATTTTTTAGGCATTTAAATATTTAAAATACTTATTTGCTTAAGAGAAATTAGTGGCGCGATAAATTTCTAATAATAATTTTTTTGTTTTTCAGGGTAAATGTTGTGGAATGGGTGGAGGGTTTGTATGAAAAGCAGTTGATTGAGCGCACAATGAATGCTTGTCAGGGACAAGTAGATGTTGTGATCGACTATGGAACAACTTCCAGAAGTCTTCGACGTAGTTTACAGTGTTTGAGCAAGGGTGGAGCTGTTTTTGTAATCAAAGATGTGGCTGATCGCTTATTGCCTATTTTTAGTAGTCGTGCTGAAGAACGTCAGCAGAGCATAAAACCTGTAGAACTCGGTAGTCTCGAACAACTTCGAGAACTCGTTGAACTCGTGGCGTCCGACAAAATTCAGCCTCCACCGCACACTATTTATCCGGCTGAGGATGTGATTGAAGTTGTTCACAAACTCACGCATTCAGAAATACACGGCAGGGCTATTCTTTGCTTTTCCTCGGGCGCTTTTGATATTAAGGAATCCATGAAGGAATGAGTATGATCAGAAAATTCGGCCGTACGGCGCGAAATTAAATGCTAGCCAGAGCCAGAAATGCTGATAAAGTATTTATGCGATAAAATTATGCATCTGTGCAATGAAGAAAAATATTGCAGTGATCGAAATAATGAGAGGGTTATATTAAATAGAAAATCAGCCGAGAATTTGCAAATTTACAAGTCGTTATAATATAAGTCTCATTGTAGTGTGATTTGTAATAATCAATTGATGATTAAGAATCAGACATTATTATACACGAGTTGTGTCGATTGAATTTTTGAAAGAAGATATATGACATTAAAAAAATTGTATCACGTGCAATTTAATATTTCTTCAGATTTTTTCAAAACGTTTGGATTTTCAAAACTTTTTTCAAACGTTGCACGCATATATTAAGAGATGAATATACCAGTATTTATATGTTTACGTCAAGTGAGATTGCAGGAGGCGGTAGAGAGATAAAGTGATGAAAATTAAGAATTTGTGTACCTTTAAAAGACTTTCGTATATAAATAGTAAGAAAATTTTTTTACACTCTCATTGTAATAATCAGAGTTTTTTGACTTTGATGTGTGCACATTAAAATTAATATGGCTTTTGTCATTTATATTATTAGTGAACATTATCGTATATATTGTCATAATAAAGTTTATAAGTTTGTTTTTTTTTTTAAATGTTTAGCCGATTGTTTATTTTTTTGTTTTATTGAAAAAATATATTTTACATATAACTAAATATATAAAATGATATATAAAAAATTTTAATTTTTTTGGAGTATATGGATATTATATGAACACGTTTTTTAAATGACAATTTTATGGATTTTTCACACTTTTTAAATTTTTATTGTGCATTTCTACAGCATTTATTAGAACAAATTTTAACTCAGTAACATTAAATTTTGTAGCTGGTAGTAAGTAAGTAAAATGTTTTTAATTTTTTGGCGATACGCTTTTTTGGTTGAAGACACGTTACGCACCCTTTGTGCGAAACAAATATTTACTTACTGCTGAAAACACATTCAAAACGGTTTTTAGATTCTTAAAACGGCGGTTGGTTATTCCAAAATGTTGCCAGTGACCAGCCTCGAATTCTTACGTGCTCCAGTATCCCAGTGAGCCGGTCAACCCTCGACCACTCGCGGATTTTCTCGCTCTTAAACGGTGCGGCTTTATCGTCGATATTGTTTTCGACAAATTTCAGGAAAATTTGCTCCTAAAAAAGTATCCAATTTATTAATTTCTCTATTTTAAAGGGTCGATAATCCATATACCTGTCACGTAAGGCTTGTTAATCGCTTGAGTGGTGTAAATATAGGCGGGTGATACGAGATAATTAGGTCACTGCGGAGATCCACTGCCTCTTGCATGACATTTTCCGTTAAATCATGGGTTAGCAATACCCGAGCAACATTTTTCGGTTGACTCGGCTCAATAAGTAGTTTAACATTCCCCCAAAAAGAACACTCCTCGACAACTTTTGACAGAGGTAGATCCGACATGTTGTACTGTTGAGAAAATTGCCTTAAAATCTTCAAAAATTTCGCTTCAATCTCGATGGAAAATGAAAATAGTTAGATGGTATATTTAAGTTTTATCTTGGTTGAACATGGCCATGATTAAGTGTCTTTCTTTTTAATTGCTGTAGAACCATATTTAGAGTTTTCTATCGTCACCAGCCGAGGCCAAATGTACGGAACCAATCGGATTTCACTGAACAACATTAATGACCTAAGATGTCCTAATGTGCAGTCTCGTGCGAGCAAAATAGGCTAAAAATCGGCTCGTCGATGTTTGAATTCGAGTCTTTACGAAACATTCTTATTGTATTATCGCTACAGGCTATTTCAAAGAGGCCAGTTATGTGACACCAGTGTACATGGTAATACCATAGAGCATAGTTTTTAAGATATTATGGATGAAAATTATTATTATTTCTCAAAATATCTCGAGAACAAAGCAAAATCCAAAAAAAATTTATTCTACATTTTTTTAGAAAATTAGATGTACAATAATTTGACTTGAGTAAGATTTTTTGCTATCTCGCTTAGTTACCGAGTTATCAGCAAAAAACCAAAATAGTTGTGCAAAATTCATAAACAATTGAAAAGGACGGTTTTTGCATTGAAAAACCATGCAGTTTGGACCGAATAAGTACGAGGGATTGCGATAAACGTAAATTGTAAAAATTTGGTGAGTCATTATTATTGCTCATTATGTTGATAAATTCGATGAGTTTTGGGTTAATTTTAAGTTGAAAATTAATTGGCGATTTTTTATTCTACACGATGAACTTTCAAGTCAAAAAACTCCTCGCATATGAGTCATATATTCGTGTAATACTTACGTCGATGAAATTGAACTTTTTAAAATTTATGAGTGTACACCGTGTGGTGTGATGATGAAAATTTATTTATTGATCGGTTTTTTGTGGTTTCTATTTTATTGAAGAAATTTATATTAGACCATAAAAAAAAAGATAAAATTAATCAATAGGTACTATCTGAACAAAGTGTCGTTCTCTCGAGTTTGGTGGTTCCAACAAATTGCAAAGATGGCAGTTATTGATAGTGAAGTATACAGCTCTCGTAGATGGATATGTTTATTAATGATAGTTGTGGGTTCCAATATAATTTGATATACTATATTATTTCGGCGAAAGGTGCCTTTTTTTTAATTATTCATCAGAAAACCGTTGGTGTAAACTCAAGTGCTCATTGTTCGTAACATTTGAAAATATCCTACGGCTGTTTTGAAAATCTATAAATCGTATTATGTGTAATTGATTGATAGTGTTGCATATATACATTTTAAGTAAATTTTGCTTGATACATACGGACGTGAAAGCCATGAATGAAAGCTCCATCACTCCAGCGTCAATTTTTTTCGGACATTGTGCTGCCAATATTAATAAAATGAAGCATTTTCGATCTTGGGTTGGCAAGTCGTACCATTTTGTCTTGTATACCAAATGGGAAATGGAAAACTGAAAAATCGTGCGTATTAATATTAATAAGTAAAGCTTGAAGATATTAATTTTTTCCAGATTCTCATACTTACTCGTTCACTCATTATTTCACTAATCCAACAAAAAATAAACGGGCTCATAGTCAGGCCAATTGTTAGTACTGTAAAAGATGCCACACTCACAAATTCTTGATTGTTCCACATCTATAATGTTAATAAAATACACTTTTAGACGCTATAAAAACTAAAAAAAAAAAAAACTATAAACAATTTTTTTAACAATTTATTTAATTACATCCAATGAAGGGAAAAAATTATTTTTTTGTCAAAATTTAAAAGGGATTAAGTAGTTGAATATAATTCTTTTGTTTTTTTTTTCTTTTTTTGTCGATATCTCGGTAACTAAACGAGATTGTGATAAATATCGTAGAACTAAAATTATCAGAAATTAAATTTTCTATCAAAAATACAGAATTAATTTTTTTCATATTATCCTTAGTTCACGAAATATTTCGAAATATAAAAATTTCAAGAAATTCGTAATATCTAAAAAACTATGAGAGATACAAAAAAAAAATTATTCTACATTTTTCGTAGAAAATTTTATCATTAATCAAAACGGTTATATAATGTTTCATTGTCTAACTTTGTTACCGAGTTATTGTGAAAAAACAAAGGAAAAAAACTGCGGAATTCCGAAGATACATCTCTTAAAAAATTTAATAAAATTTTTTTTCAAATAAAATATATTATATATACTAGTCAAATTTCAAGAATCATAAAAACTAAAATCACATCACATACTTGAAGCATTGAATACTCTCCCAAACAAATCAACAGGGTCGAAATCAGAACATCAATTAAGCATATTTCATATAGAACTTTTTTAACTATTTTAGAAAACCTTAGAAAAATTTTTTTTTATTATTGTATGGTTTATGTTCTTCTGCTTGAATCTAATTACACTTACTCAATTATTTTACAGTGATGGCTGATGATAGTAGCAATTTCTTGACGATAATTTAATTTTTTAAGTTCCACAGCATCTGTTAATCTGTTCAAATACTCTTCTAATATCCCAAGTTGTCCACAAATATAACTCACAAAGAGTATAGCAAGATGATTGCAACAAATAGTTACTGTATACGCAATAAATACACCATATAAATATAGAAAAAAAATAATTTCATAAATTGGAGATTTTTCAGCATCAAATGCAATATCGTAGCCGGGAAATATTGGCATACGTCCAATTCTGTTGTGTTCACTCACTGGTATAATCAAATTGTAACATGTTGCTCCGGTGTACATCAATGTCGCACAAGCCAGTGTCGTTCGTTTTCCCCAGTTCATATTTTTCTCCATCAATTCTCTGTGTTTTTCATTTTCAATTCGTTTCCAATCATTATTAATAAATTTTATACACTGACCGATAAATTTTTCCCGATGGTGTATAGCACAAAATTTGAGAAAACTCATTGTTGCGTATGAGATCGGGCCAATAAGGAGGATTTTTTTGTTTGTATTACTCTCACGTAAAATCATGTGAGCAGCATTGGCCAAAATTAACCAGAGTAATATTATCACGTGTATTATACGAGCTGTATTCGATAGAAAATTGTTTGATGACTTTAAAGTACGCGGCATTAAACCTAATATCTGAAGAAAGTGTCTAGTCTGCTGGCAAGAGTTTTCTGAGTCATTATTGTTGCTCATTTTGTTAATAAATTCGATAAGTTTTGGGTTAATTTTAAGTTGGAAATTAATTGGCGATTTTTTATTCTACACGATGAACTTTCAAGTCAAAAAACTTCTAGCATATGAGTCATATATTCGTGTCAAACTTACGTCGATGAAATTGAATTTTTTAAAATTTATGAGTGTACACCGTGTGGTGTGATGATAAACATTTGTTTATTGACCGGTTTTCTGTGGTTTATATTTTATTAAAGAAATCTATAGTAGACCATTAAAAAAAAGAAAAAGATAAAATTAATCAATAAGTCCTACCTGAACAAAGTGTCGTTTTCTCGAGTTTGGTGGTTCCAACAAATTGCAAATATGGCAGTTATTGATAGTGAAGTATACAGCTCTCGTAGATGGATATGTTTATTAATGATAGTTGTGGGTTCCAATATAATTTGATATACTATATTATTTCGGCGAAAGGTGCCTTTTTTTTAATTATTCATCAGAAAACCGTTGGTGTAAACTCAAGTGCTCATTGTTCGTAACATTTGAAAATATCCTACGGCTGTTTTGAAAATCTATAAATCGTATTATGTGTAATTGATTGATAGTGTTGCATATATACATTTTAAGTAAATTTTGCTTGATACATACGGACGTGAAAGCCATGAATGAAAGCTCCATCACTCCAGCGTCAATTTTTTTCGGACATTGTGCTGCCAATATTAATAAAATGAAGCATTTTCGATCTTGGGTTGGCAAGTCGTACCATTTTGTCTTGTATACCAAATGGGAAATGGAAAACTGAAAAATCGTGCGTATTAATATTAATAAGTAAAGCTTGAAGATATTAATTTTTTCCAGATTCTCATACTTACTCGTTCACTCATTATTTCACTAATCCAACAAAAAATAAACGGGCTCATAGTCAGGCCAATTGTTAGTACTGTAAAAGATGCCACACTTACAAATTCTTGATTGTTCCACATCTATAATGTTAATAAAATACACTTTTAGAGGCTAGAAAAATTCTGTTTTAACTTTTTTTCGGTTAAAATAAATTAAAAATTTTTTTTTTTTCAAGTGATATTGCAACACTATGTCAAAAATCTTTATAAACAAGTTTTTTATAATAATGTATTTCGTAAAAAAAATTATTTGGATATCCGATATATAATTCTTTTGGCATTTTTATTTTTCGATTTTTGTCGATATCTCGGTAACTAAGAGAGATTGTGACCAATATTGTAGAAGTAAAATTATCAGAAATTAAATTTTCTATAAAAAATACCGAATAAAATTTTTTCATATTATACTTAGTTTACAAAATATTTTGAAACATAAAAATTTCAAGGAATTTGTAATATCTAAAAAACTATAAGTGAACAAAAAAAAAATAATTCTACATTTTTTGTAGAAAATTTTATCATTAATAAAAAAAGTTCTATCATATTTTTCACTGTCTGATTTTGTTACCGAGTTATTGTTACAAAAAACAAAAAAAAAAAAACGAAAAAACTGCAAAATTCCGCAGATACATCTCTTGAAAAATTTAACAAAATTTTTTTTTTTAATAAAATATATAATATACACTAGTGTTAAACTTCAATAATCATAACAATAAAATCATATTACATACTTGCAGCATTGAATATTCTCCCAAACAAATCAACAGAGTTGAAATTAGAACATCAATTAAGCATATTTCATATAAAACTTTTTTAACTATTTTAGAAAACCTTAGAAAAAATTTTTTTTCAATTGTTAAATGGTTTTTTCTTCTTCGGCTTAAATCTAATTACACTTACTCAATTGTTCTACAGTGATGGCTGATGATAGTAGCAATTTTTTGACGATAATTTAACTTTTTAAGTTTCACAGCATCTGTTAATCTGTTCAAATACTCTTCTAAAATCCCAAGTTGTCCATACATATGACTTACAGCAAGTATAGCAAGATGATTCGAAACAATTGTTACCGTATGCGCAAGAAATACACCATACATATATAGAACGAAAATAATTTCATAGATGACAGGTTTTTGACAATCAAAGGCAATATCATAGCCGGGAAATACTGGCATACGTCCACTTCTGTGACTTAAAATGTGCTCACTTGCTGGCATAATTAAATTGTAAGAAACTCCACCAATGTACATTAACGTCGCACAAGCCAGTGTCATTCGTTTTCCCCAGTTCATATTTTTCCTCATCAATTCACGGTCTTTTTCATATTCAATTCGTCTCCAATCATTATTAATAAATTTTACACACCGACAGATGATTTTTTCCCGATAATATATAGCACAAAATTTAAAAAAACTCATGATTTCATATGATATTGGGCCAACAAGAAGAATTTTTTTATTTTTATCATTCTCACGCAATAAAATGTGAGCAATATTGGCTATAATCATCCATAGTAAAATTGCTGAGTGTATTATCATACGAGTTTTTTGTAAAAAAAAATAATTTTTTGTCGATAACGATGTTAAACTGCGCGGCATTAAACCTAATATCTTGAGAAATTGTCTAGTTTGTTGACAAGAATTATCGTTATTGCTCATTGTTGCGTTTGAAAATTTTTAAGTGAAAAAAAAAGTCTTGAACCCAACTTTTATTCGTGCCAGACTGACGTGGACGTTAACTTTTCAAAATGTAGAAGTGTACGTGTGGCATGATAATAAACATCTGTCTATTGACCGGTTTATTCTGTGGTTTATATTTTATTAAAGAAATCTATATTGTACCATTAAAAAAAGGAAATGAAAAAATTAATCAATACTACCTGAATAAAGTCGTTTCTCTCGAGTTTTGTGTGTTTCATCAAATTGCACGTATTAAAAGTGACAGTTATTGATAGATAAATGTCCTGCTCTCGTGTGGTTGTTTTATTAATAATAGTTGCAGTTTTTGATTATTGAAATTCGTAGTCATATCGTGTGTTTAAAAACAAAGTGCGCTTAGAAAAAATTATTGTGTGATTTTAAATCGAAATATCTCCAAAACTACTGACAATAGCAATTTTTTTCAAGAAATCTTTTTTGTAGAGAATTTTATTATCTACAAAAAAGGTCTTCGACAAAAATTTTCCAACTCGCTTCCTTACTGAAGATATTAGCAAAAAAAATTTTCTCAACTTTTCGCCGTTAGATTATAGCAGGAAAAAGAATTTATAACGTGAACGGTGCTTTTTATTATTTTATATTCGTATGGTTTAATATTACTGCTGTATATTGAAACTCAAGTGCTCATTGTTCGTAACATTTGAAAATATCCAACAGCCGTTTTGAGAATCTAAAAATTATTATGCAGTTGATTTTGTGTTCTGTGTTTCTCGTAATTGATACATACGGATGTAAAAGCGACGAAAGAAAGCTCCATCACTCCTGCATCAATTTTTTGAGGATATTCCGCGACCAGTAATATTAAGATTAAGCATTTTTGATCCGGAATTGAATAGTTGCACCACTCAGTGTTGTATACTAAATTTGAGACATTGGAAAACTAAAAAATTGTGAGTATACTTGTAGTTATAAAAATTAAATAATTTTTTTTAATTAATTTTTTGGAAATTATCGTACTTGCTCGGTCATTATTTCACTAATCCAACAAAAAATAAATGGACTAATGGTTAGTCCCAATGTTAATACCACATAAGTCAACAAACTCACTAACTCTTGATTTTTCCACATCTATTTGATTGAAAGAAGTAAATGTTAGAAGGTTTGTTTAACAAATTAATATAATTCACTTTTAAGCGCTCTAAAAATTCAATTAAAAACTTTTTTTTTTGATAGACAAATGAATGATATTTTGAAACATGAAAATTAAAAAAAAACTAATATCTAAAAAACTATGAGAGATGTAAAAAAAAATTATAATACATTTTTTGTAGAAAATTTTATAATTAATTAAAAAGGTTTCATAATGTTTTTTACTGTCTACTAACTTTATTACCAAGTTATTGTAAAAAAACAAAAAAAAAAAAATTCACAAAAATTACGAAATTCTCTAGATATATCGCTTTAAAAATTGAATAAAAATTTTTTTTTTTTTTTACGTAAAATATATTATATACACAAGTGATACTACAATAATCATAGAAAATAAAAGTCAAATCATACTTGCAAAACCGAATATTCACCCATACAAATAAGCAAGGTTGAAATCAGAACGTCCGTCAGGCATATTTCATACAAAACTTTTTTAGCTGCTTTTGAGAAACTTCAAAAAAAAAAAAAAATTATTACCAATTTTGCACTATAGCCTGTAAAATTACTTACTCAGTTATTCTACCATGATGACGAACAATAATTGAAATTTCTTCACGAAGACTTTGCTTAGGAATTTTTACAGCATCAGTTAATCTATCAAAGTACTCTACTAATATTTCAAGTTGACCAAAAATATGACTCACAAATAGTATAGCAAGATGATTCGAACAAATTGTTACCGTGTAAGCAACGAAAACACCATATAAATATGTAATAAAAATAATTTCATAAATCGGAGATTTTTCACAATCAAAGGCAACATCATAGCCCGGAAAAACTGGCATTCGTGTCGAATCAACACTATCACGACTTGTAATAATGTGTATACTCGCAGGCATTACTACATTGTAACAAAATCCACCGGTGTACATTAAGCTCGCACAGGCCAGTGTTGTTTGTTTTCCCTACTGCATATTTTTCACCATCAATTCTCTGTGTTTTTTATTTTTTATTCGTCTCCAATTATCATCAATGTGCTCCAAGCACTGTCCAATGACGTTTCCCCGATAATATATCGCACAAAATTTGAAAAAACTCATTGCAGCATAGGATATCGGGCCTATGAGAAGAATTTTTTTGTTTTTATTACTCTCCCGCAGTATCATGTGGGCAGCATTGGCAAATACTATCCAGAGCAATAGTGCCGCGTGTATTAGACGTATTTTTATTAAAAATAGTCGATTTAAAAGGGAGGGTTTTGAGACACACGGTAATAAAGCCAATGCACGTAAAAACCATCTTGTCTGTTGGCAAGGTATTTGTGAATTATTCTTATCACTCATTATTGTTAAGTGATTTAGTGGTTGCGATATATTAAACGCTTATTTTCAAGTTGAATAACGTGTCAGATTAATTGTATGAGTGGAATATTTATGGAGATATATCATTAAAATTTTCAAAATTCATTAGCAGCTGTTAACTTGGCTTTTGGCTGATTTTTTATTCAAGACCAAATCAATCCATTTGTTTGTTATGCTATATACAAACTGCACAATAAAAAAATTAATCAATAGTACTAGAGTAGGAAGTTCAGTTCTTCTAGCGAGTTTTATCCCTTATATGAATCGTGTGAACACGTAGACAGTGCTTGAGTCAAACGTGCCATTTACGTGTGGATATCTTTATTAAGAATGATTTTATATATAAGTTCTAATAATTCAAATACTAGCAATAGTTCATGCAGTGTGTGAAAGTTGATTGCTTATTGTGTTGATATTATATAATTTTTTTTCTATTATTAAAATTTTGAAGAGGATATATAACGCTTTAGACATCACTGTTTTCGTCAGTTTTTTTTTTTAGTTTTTTGCCGATAACTTGGTAACTAGATGACATAATGAAAAATATTATTCGTGTGAAATTATTGACAACTCAATTTCCTATAAAAAATGTAGAATAAAGGATAGAATTTTTCTAAAAATATAATATTGCGTGTCTAAAACCAAACGAGCCTATATATATCGCCAAAAAGTTTTATTTAATAAAAATCTTGATAAAGATGCAAGTTTCACGAATTTTGTTAAGGACCATTTTTGTAGATAATAATATTATCTTTAAAAATGATCTCTTGAAAAAAATTTCCATCTTCAATAGTTCTAAAGATATTTTGATTTAAAACAGCCATATCATGTTTCATATACATTGTTGTGGCTTGAGATATGCGACATTTTATTTTTTCATATCTTGATAAAGATGCGAGTTACACACATTTTGTTAGAGACCTTTTGTGTAGGTAATTAAATTGTCTACAAAAAAGGTATCCTGATAAAAATTAATATTTTCGATAGTTTTGAAGATATTTTTATTTAAAACAGCAGGATAATTTCTTACATAGCCCTCTTTGGCTTTAGACATTTAAAATATGTATTGCAATGTATTTTTACTTGTCAATGAAAATTAAATCACATCATACTTGCAAAATCGAATATTCTCCCATACAAATTAATAGGGTGGAGATGAGAACATCAGTCAGGCATATTGCGTATAAAAGTTTTTTAATTATTTTAGAGAACCTTAGGGAAAAAAAATTTATCATTTTGTTTTTCTTGCAACACGTGTAAAAAATGACTAACTCTGTTGTTCTGCAGTGATGACTAACAATCGTAGCAATTTCTCGACGCAGACTTTGTTTCTCAAGTTTCACGGCATTCGACGTTAATCTGCTCAAATACTCTTGCAATATTTCAAGTTGTCCATAAATATGACTGATGGAAAGTATTGCAAGATGATTCGAAAAAATCGTCACTGTATATCCAATAAAAGCACTGTAGATATATGTAATAAAAATAATTTCATAAATCGGAGATTTTTGACAATTAAAGGCAACATCATAGCCCAGAAAAACTGGCATTCGTGTCGAATCAACACTATCGCGACTCGTAGTAATGTGTATACTGGCAGGCATTACTACAATGTAACAAAATCCACCGGCATACATCAAACCCGCACAGGCCAGTGTTGTTTGTTTTCCCCACTGCATATTTTTCTCCATCAATTCTCTGTGTTTTTCATTTTTTATTCGTCTCCAATCGTCATTGATGTGCTCAAAACACTGTTTAATAATTTTTCTGCGATAGTATATTACACAAAATTTTAAAGCACACATAGCTGCGTATGATATTGGGCCAATTAGGAGGATTTTTTCATTTTTATTACTCTCTCGTGATACCAGATGAGCAGCATTGAAAAATGCTACCCATAATAAAAGAAGGACGTTTAGTACACGAATTTCTATTAGAAACAAACGATTTAAAGTTGATAACTTTGAATCAGATGGTAATAAAGCCAATACGCGTAAAAACCATCGTGTCTGATGACAGGCATCCTCTGAATTATTAGAAATCATTGTTTAGGCAAAGTTTTTACGATAAGATAAAAATTTTGGTTCGTGAACTATCAAGTACACAATACACGATGGGATTACTCGGTTAAACAATATCCCATCTGATATTAGTGGCACACTCGTTGGCATAATTGATGACGACATTTAAGTTTTTCATGTCCGGTATATGACGATAACAGCTGTCACCTTTTCTGTCGGCTTATTTTTTATTAAACGCCAGATATACAATTGTTTGTCACGAGTTGCAACATCAAAAAAAAAAAAATTGATCAATACATACAGAATAGAGAATCGCGTTTCTGCTACTTCAGTAGTGAGTATAGCATTTATTTGATACGCGAATTGTGACGTGAAAATTGTGTGGATTACAAGATGATTTTTATTTATATTTATATGTCCATCTTCAGTCAATGGAGTGTTGTGCGGTAATTCAAGTTGCGATAGTTCGTAACATTTGAAACATAACGCGTGTGTCTAATATTAAAAAATAAAAAATTTTTTCTTTCATAATATCTTGATAAGCATGGGAGTTACATGAATTTTGTTAGAAACCTTTTTTGTAGATAATAAAATTCTTTAGAAAAAAGGTTTCTTGAGAAAAATTTCCAACTTTAGTAGTTTTCGAGATATTTCGATTTAAAATAGCATATTCGTCTTTTTGACTTTAATGATGATGATATGATCTTTTTTTGTTATTATACGAGGTGTTAGATGTTAACTGTAAAAAAATATCAGATGTTTCGGAGCATCTGCAAGTACCCTACTGCCGCTTTTATAATCTAAAAGTGAAAAAAGTTATCAAGTGCATGGTGAAATGAAAATCCTAGTGATTTTTTTTATACCTGTGCAAAACCTTCAAATGACATGTCCATAATTCCGGCATTAATTTTTTGTGAATATTGTCCCACTAAAATGATTAAAATGACGTACTTTTGATCCTTCAAACTGTACCAATCAGTCATATATATATCGGTAATATCTGAAAACTAAAATTTGTTGTGCATGTAAAAAATTGTTATTACATCGCGTGTCGAAAATCAAAAATGTGCGTATTGCTAAAAAAAATTGAGTACAATTTACTTGTTATTATCTTGATAAGCATACCAATTAGACAGATTTTGCTAGAGATCTTTTTTGTAGCTAATTAAATTTTCTATAAAAAATATCTCTTGACAAAAATTTTTGTATTCAATAATTTAAACTATACTTTGATTTAAAAAAGTTACTGTTTAAAAAGTATCAAGAATATGATTGAAATTGTGCTTATACCTGTTTCGTCATAATTTCACTGAGCCAACAAAACATTAACGGACTCAAACTCATAACGAGTGTCATTATTACATAGATAATGACACCTACAGTATCCTTATTATGCCACATCTGATTAAAATAAAAAAAAAAACGGATTGTATCGAATTGTTCAAGTGAATCATTTGAGATGTTTGAATTAAGAAAACTAAAGAATAAAATTATTTTCTGAAATAAATATAAAATATTTACCTGCAAAACTGAATATTCACACATACAAATTGTTAAAGTTGTAAAAATGACGTCTGCTAAACAAATTTCATGTAAAACCTGTTTTAAAAGCACTGCGAACCTAATTTTAATAATTCCATCAGTTATTATATCGTTCAAAATAAATTTTAAAAAACTTCTTACTTCAAAACTCGAACATGTCGTGTCACCAGTTCTTCTAAACTGTCTATCAGTGCATTAAAATTTTTTATTATTATTTGTAATTGTCCTCGGGCATGTTGAACAAATTGTATTGCCAAATGAATGGAAAAGGTCAGGGCAGAGTACAAAACAAAAGTGCCAAAAAAAAACGTAATCATGACCGCTTCGTAGACCGGAGTGTGTTGGGCTTCAAAGGCGACATCGTAGGCTGAAAATATTGGCACTCGCATGGAAATATTTCGCTCATTTTGTGTTAAAATGTGTACTGTCACTGGCATAATCACAGCATAACTAACTGCCCCGGAATACATGACAATTGCACATAAAAATGTCAAACGTTCTCCCCACTGTTTGTTGGATATCATGATTTTCCGGTCTTCTTCGCTTTGTACCTCTGTCCAGTCTGTTGCCATGTGACCCAAACACTCGACAAGAGTGCTTGAATGATAGTAGATTGCGAAAAGCTTTAGTAAATTCATGATACAAAAAAATATTGGAGCGAGACTTAAAACTCGTTCTACTTTGTCACTTATACGTTTCAACGTGTGTGTGATGTATGCCAGAAGAATTAGACTTGCAGCTATCGCCTGTATTATCCGTATTATAACAGATATGTAATAATGCACAGAGCTTTTAAAAACATGTTTTGGCAGTATATTGAGGACTTTTAAAAACCAGTGTGATTGTTGAAAGAGAGTAAGATTCAATGTGGACATTTTCTTATATTTTGCGCTGATGGAGAAATTGAGCATGCATAAGTGCATGGATGATAGCAAGTATATGCATCACATATACTCTGCGTCTGCGTTGTAATTTTGTCAGCATTATTTTATGTAATATAAATAATATTAACTTTATTAATGAATATTTGAACTTTTCCACCATTCGAACGAATTTTTTTTCTCTACTATCCCCACCACAGCCAACGAACGTCGATAACTGTTGGTGTGGTGTTCGCGCGTGTGACAAGTTAGACTGTCGTCAATAGAGTTTTAACATACGCTGTGTGCAATTTAATGAATATTGTGTCGGATAATATCTGAATTTTCTTATCGTAATAAAAAAAAAAAAATTCATTTTTAAAATAAAACAATGCAACAATTTCTCGTAATTTTATACCATAAATAGTATACAGTTAATATGCATTAAATTAAATCATATTATCATCATGAGATATTCAACTATAATTCAATTAGTATGGGCATCTTCTAGAGAAAAATTAAATTGTTCGAAGCATCTGAAAATACCCTATAGCCGTTTTGACGATCTAAATGTGATAATCCAGTTGTAAAATTGATTGATTCAATGTGATTATTATTACCTTAAGAAATCCTTTAAATGACAATTCCATCACTCCGGCATGAATTCTTTGTGAATTTTGTGCTACCAAAAGGATTAGAATAATGCTTTTTTGATCAGTTTTTTTGTGCCATTTTGTCAGATATATTTTCGTGATATCTGCAAACTATAAAATTTAACCATGTGTTTAAAACAATTTGTTCCGTCATTTTAATGCTTTTCGAGTGTTAAAAAAACTTACAATGCGTTAATATTAATAATAAAAAATAATATCGTGTGACTCCCGAGTAAAAAAAATAAATACATAATTGCATGACCTTTGACGGATAACATCAAATGTTGATTTTTGTTCACTAATATGCATTCATGATAAATTTCTGCTGTATGTTCATGATTGATCACTCATGAATTTAATTTTTCTTACTCGGGCTAAAACCAAAAACTGCTAAAAATTGATAACATAAAACTTGCTAATATTTTGATGAGGATTTGATTTGGACAAATTACGCATTAATTAAAAAAGATCTCTTAATAAAAAATTTTATTTTTATAGTAGTTTCGACGATATTTCGATTTAAAATTGCAAAGTAATTTTCCATGTACGCTTTTTTGACTTTTAAAGACACGATATATAAAATTTTTACATACTTGTGCATCCATAACTTCGCTAATCCAGCAAAAAATCATTGGACTCAAACAGAGAGCAAATGTTAGTACGGCATAGGTCACAACACTCACAAGATCTCTGTTGCGCCAAACCTGTTTATAAAAGCAAAATTAATTTATCTTGCAATATTAATTAGTAAATCAATGAAATATTTACTTGTAATAGTGAATATTCACCAAGACATATCATTAAAGTTGAAAACACAACGTCTGTCAGGCATATCTCATACAAAGCTCGCTTAAAAACCACAGCAAATCTAATATCAATTGAACAACACTCAGTAATATTTATCTCCTTCATTATTAATAACGCTCAAATTTCTTACCTTAAAATTCGAACGTGTCGTTTAATCACTGCACCAATTAGATAGTTAATACATAAAGTTTTTTTTATTATTTGCAATTGTCCCCGGGCATGCTGAACAAATTGAATTGCCAAATGATTAGAGAAGATTATAATAGTGTACATGAGAAAAGCACCGTAAAAATACGTAATCATGACGGCTTCATAGATTGGCGTGTGTTGGGCTTCAAAGGCGACATCGTAGCCTGGAAATATCGGCACTCGCATGGAAATATTTTGCTCATTTTGTGTTAAAAAGTGGACTGCAACTGGCATAATTACAACATAACTAACTGCCCCAGAATACATGACAATTGCACATAAAATTGTCAAACGTTCTCCCCACTGTTTGTTGGATATCATGATTTTTCGGTCTTCTTCGCTTTGTAGCTCTGTCCAGTCTGTTGTCATGTGGTTCAAACATTCGACAATAGTGCTTGAATGATAGTAGATTGAGAAAAGTTTCAGTAAATTCATGATAGTGAAAATAATCGGACCGAAAATGAGTATTCTTTCTATTGTATTTCTCACACGTTTTAGCAAGTGCATGGAATTTGCCAAAATAATTGTTATCAAAACTGTCACGTGAATGAATCGTATTGCTATGGAAAAATAGTAGCCAAAATGTGTTTTAAAAAATTTTTTTGGCAGTATATTAAGGACTTCTAAGAACCAGTATGATTGATGAAAAAGAAACTTCGATTTTTTCATTTTTTTTCGCCGTGGACAAATCTAGCTTGCAAGTGCGCGATAGCTATAAAATATATTTCACAGATTACAATAAAGACTGTGTCTGCGTCAACTCGGGGAACGTAATTTATATGGCGTTAAAACATAATGGTTTGCAAGTGAATATTTAAATTGTTTTATTGCATACAATATTGAACTCAGTATACAAAGCTGAATACCCCCTCCACCAACAACTTTGTGTCTTGTATCGGCACTATCAATACACTACTTTGCGTGACAAGTCACATACTGCGTTGCTGGCAAGATAGTGTTGTGTTTAAATAAATATCGTGGATTGAATAAAAATTATCCAATTTTTTTTTATCGTAATAAAAAATTTGGAATCAAAGTTTAACTTAAAATTTCTGGTGGTTTTGAAATAGTAATGATAATATTAAAATAAAGTGTCATACAGTGAATTTTTTTGTCAAAATAGAAATAATAATAAAATATCGCGTGTCTATAAAGTTGAAGAAGGCATATATAAATAATGTCGCTGTTTAAATCAAAATATTTTTCAAACTATTGCAGATAGGAGAAATTTTTACGAGACAATTTTTGTAGAAAATTTTATTGGCTACAAAAAAGGTTCTGTATAAAATTTGTCTAACTCGCATCCCCATCGAGATATTGACGAAATAAAATGTCGCGTATTTCAAGTTAAAACGATCTACATAAAAAAATTTTTCTTGCTGCTTTACATTATAATATCTTAAAAACTACAGTATATAGAAATTTTTTACAAGGAATCTTTTTTGTAGAAAATTTTATTATCTGCAAAAAAGGTCCCTTACAAAATTTCTCCAACTTATACCCTTATCAAGATATGAGCAAGTGAAATTTCCTGAAAATTTTTTAGCAATATACGCCTTTTTGGTTTTTCAACTGATATATTCATTTCATTGTTTAAAAACTTTTTTTTAATGTGAGTTAACATAAAAAAATATCAATTTGCTATTGTTATAAAGTTTTATTGGTGAAAAAAAATAATTACAAGTGAAAACATTTGTGATAAATTTGAAGAAAACCATTAATTGCTAATCGTTCGCAACATTTGAAAATAACCCAGCGCTGTTTTAACTATCTAAAATTAAAATAATTCATAAAAACCACCAGTTAAATGTTATAAACACTCAACATACCGATACAAAACTGACAAAAGACAGGTCCATAATACCAGCGCTGATTTTTCGGTCAGATTGTCCATTAAGAATTATTAAAATAAAGCTCAATTGTTCGTGATAAGGCAGTGTATGCCATTGTATTTCATACGTATGCTTACCCACAGTATAAAACTATAAAGTACATACTAAACTTTCCGTAAATATGTCTGAGAAACTTTAAATTACCTGTTTGCTGACAATTTCACTCAAACAGCAAAATATCAGTGGACTCAAAGCCAAAGCCAGTAATAAAATACTGTAAGTGATGACACTAATCATCTGTTGATTTCTCCACATCTGTAAAAACCAAAAAAACAAATTCAAAAATAAAAATTGTGTTGGTAAAAAATTGTTTTCAAGTATAAAATTGTATACCTGAAGAATTGAATATTCACCTAAACAAATCAACATTGTGGAAATAATAACATCAGCTAAACAAACTTCATATAAAATATCTCTAACTAAATCTAAAAACCTTGAAAATAAAAACAAAAATTTTTTTAAATACTATATTTATATATTGAAAAAAAAAATTTTACCTCAAAGATCGTGTGTGAGACAATACTAATTTTTTAATTTTTTCATGTTTTTCCATTTTAATATTTTCAAAATCACTAATAAAACGTATTAGTATTTGAAGTTGACTGTTGACATGGCTGACAAAAAGTATTCCCAGATTATTTGAACAAATTAATACGGTATACATAACAAAAACACAGTATAAATACAGAAACAGTATAATTTCATAAGTTGGTGTTTTTTGTGCCTCAAAAAGAACATCATAACCCGGAAACGCTGGCATTCTTTGAGAATTATTTTTATTATTTGTTGCAATATGAACACTCAATGGCATAATAACATTGTAACAAAATCCCCCGGTGTACATGAGGCAGGCACATGCGAAAGTTGTTTTTTTCGCCCATTGAACACCATTTTGCATGATTTTACGGTCATTTTCGTACTTTAACTCGATCCAATCTCTTCTCATGTGTTCAAAACACTCGACGATGTCATTTCCGTGATAGTATATGGCACAAAATTTTAATAAATTCATAAAAACAAAGGAAATCGGTCCGAGAAGGAGGATTTGTGTGTTTTTATCAGTTACCCGTGTTATCATGTGCACAGTATTAGTCACGATAACCCATGTTAGTAAAAAAATATTAATTGTACGTAAAAAAATTGAAAAATATTGTTCAACGGCTGTTGATGTTTTAGAATAGGCTTGCCAAATTCCTAGAGAATTTAAAAAACGTTGAGTTTGTTGAAATGCTTCTGAAACATCTGACTCGACTTGTTGGTCGTAATTTTTCATTGTTTGAGTGAGAATATTTAACTGAGGAATTTCGATTCTTTTAAAATCGTAAAAATGAGCAATATTTCACATGACGCTTGCGCGAAAAAATTCAATACGAATCGTATATATGATTGTATAATTGTTAATAAAATATTCATTAGTGAATTTACGATAGCCCATGTTTTTATTATTTTTTTTTATTCTTTAACTTGAAGCAACGGCATGATAATGATCGCGGGTGACGACATAAACTTTTATTAAAACTCGTTAATACACACACACAGTAAAAAAAAATTACAGCAAAAAATAAATAAAATTAAAAAATGGAAAATATTGAAATTTATGACTATACTTAAAAATTAAAAACATGTAACAATTTTTTTTCTAAACCATCAAGTTTTTATATACGTATATATTTATGTATAAATTTTATATACTTTTTAACATCAGTGAATTTGATAAATTTTATACAGTATTATTAAACTACAAATGAGTGATTCGAAATATGTGCAAAAAAAAAACAATAAATTTTTTACTCGCTTTGCGACGACTATACAGAAAATATAAAATTATTAAATTATTAGAAACTCACCATGCGTAATAAATTGAGACAAGTTGCGGAAGTTCGCATTACCTGTATTCCATTTACATTAATTAATAGAAAAAAAGTGTTTAAAAATATTTTCTACATCTATCAAAAATGTTTACAAAAATTACATTTTTTTTGTTTTTCGTGTTTTTCAACGCAAGATACATAAATATATAAACATACCATAGTGAATCCATTGAATGACAATTCCATTAATCCACCAGCAGTGATTTTTCGTGAATGTTGAGTGAGTGAGAGGATTACAATTAATGCCCGGACGTCTCTACGCGAAAAATTATGCCATTTAGTAGTGTATACAGCTTTTCCCATGTTCGTATACTGAAAAAATAATATTTTCAAAACGTTTTTTTATAGGTATACCTTGTTAGTAAATTCACTTAAACTCACTTGATCATTTAAAAGTTCTCCGATATAGCAAAAAATAAAAACGTTGAAGCAAAAAGATACGAGCAACACGGAATAAATTGTTAATCCAAACATCTTATTGTGGTTTAAACTCTGTTAAATAAATTTTAAGTGAAAAAGTACAAGGTAGACCGGTTTATTTGTTTGCTTGTTTTTTTTTTTTTTTAACATGGGAATATATATAATACTTACGAGAAGACAATAATATTCATCAAGACAAATTGTTGCACAAGAGGTAATCATTTCAATTAAACATATTTTACTCAAAATCCCTTTAATATGTGTAGCAAAACTGTATTTAAAATCTTGATTTAAAAATATGCGAAAAAAATTTTATTTCTCATTATCAAATATTTTTATAGTTAAAAAAACACATGTCTCAGTTATTTCGAATGTCTAAAGTCAGAAGAGTGAATACAAAAAAATTATTTTCCAATTTTAAATATAATATCGTGAAAACTATTGAAAATTAAATTTTTTGTCAAGAGATCTTTTTTATAGAAAATTTTATTATCTACAAGAAAAATTTTTAATAAATTTTGTATAACTCACATTTTTATCTAAAAGAAAAAAACTAGATTTTTTGTTTTAAGACACGCGATTTAATACCTGCCAAACTCACTTTATTGCTTTAGTATGAAGATCAATTATAATTTGTATTTGATTTTGCAAGGAATATTTTTTTTCATTACTAACGTCTGTCAACATATCTAGTTTCAATATTATTATTTCAATTTGTCCACACAGATGAGTAATGAAAGTAGCCCCCAAATTGCACGCAGATACTGATGCAGTACAAATAAAAACACCCAGTAGTACGTGGGAGCAATACAAGAATTCGTATGCGGGCGAGGATCGCGAGTCAAAAAGAGCACGAGACACGGGATACATGAGTAATCTGTCAGTAGAGTTACTTGATAGTGCCATTACATTGCCCGGTAGAAATGGCATTAGAATTTCATATGTTATGCCACCAATGTACATGAGCGAACCGCAGAGTTTCGTTATGTTTATTCCGTTTCTTGTATTTCTTACCATTATTTCATTGTCCCTCTCACTGTCAATTTCTCGCCACTTCGATTCCATCAGAATGATGCACTTTTTGATTTTTTTTATCGAGAAAATAATTGCGTAAGTTTTCAACATACATGACAATGCATATCCTATTGGACCGGCATATGCGATTTTCATTCTTAAGTCTTCATTGGACAGTAGACAGTAGTGCAAGCCGGGAATTAGCACTGAGAGGTAAATAGTTTGACAGAAAATCATGATTATCACCGAACAAAATTTTTCCCCGAAAGTTGATGAGTCCTTGGATATTAGGAACCATATTCCCAAGATAGAAAAAAGCCATCGTGTGTGTTTTATCGTTTCTCGAATCCCGAAATTGTTCACGCTACTACTCAATGGCTTTCGTCGCTGCATTGTACTCATATTCTGCTTTTTTTCAACGGTAATTTCGTGCAGAAATTCTACAACTTATGTCGGTGGGCGTTTTATTGAATTATTCAATTGCGCATTACCCGGCGTGGTACGTTGAAAAGTTGATTTATTTAATATTTTTTTTTATCGCAGTACTTTATGTGCAAAAAATATTGATCGATGTATAGTCTGACGAGTCATTTGCACCCGTCGTCATGTAAAAAATTAATAATCATCCAAATCTACATAATTTATTTTAATATTATATTTTTAGTTTTGGTTATTAGTAAATTTGAAAATTTTTACACTACATTCTTACTACAATTAAAAGTGCGATGAAAAATATTTGCAGCAAGGAAAAAAAATTTTTATATGCTCGGTTATTAAACTATTACAAATTCACCATGCGTATTAAATTGAGACAAGCTACGGAAGCTCTCATAACCTGCATTAAAAATAAAATAATTTTCATAAACAGTGTATAAATAATGTTTTTTCCATGTCTATCACATGATAAGAATTTTTTCTCTTCTGTCTTTCACCATAAAATACATATATAAATATAGACATACCGCAGTGAAGCCACTGAATGATAATTCCATTAATCCGCCAGCGGTTATTTTCCGTGAATTTTGAGTGAGTGAGAGAATAAGCATCAATGCCCGGATGTTTCCAGATGAAAAATTATACCAATTTGTCATGTATATAGCTGTTCCCGCGTTCGTATACTAAAGAAATAATATTTCCAACGTAATTTCGTGATAATAATTTGTGAAGTAATCCATTGAAAAACGCACCTGTTGGTTTAAAAGTTCTCCAATGTAGCAAAAAATAAAAACGTTGAAGCAAAATGACACGAGCAATACGGAATAAATTGTTAATCCAAACATTTCGTTATGTCTCAAACTCTGTAGAATAATTTTCACAAACTTAAATGCATATTTTTTAAGTACAAAATACATATAATACTTACGAGAATGCAGTAATATTCGTCGAAACAAATTATTGCACAAGAAGCAATCATTTCAATCAGGCATATTTTACTCAAAATTCCCCCAATATGCGTAGCAAAACTATATTTAAAAACTTGATTTAAAAATGGGTATTTATGAAAAAAACATATTTCGCAGTTATTTCGCGTGTTTAAAATTAAAAGGACGTATATAAAAATTTTTTATTCCAATTTTAAATCAAAATATCTTCAAAACGACTAATGATGAAATTTTTTGTCAAGAGATCTATTTTGTAGACGATTTTTTTATCTACAAAAAAGGTTTCTAATAAATTTTGTGTAACTCACATCCTTATGTAAAATATAGGCCTTTTTGTTTTTTGACACACGATTTGACACCCACCATACTCACTTCATTGCTTTGGTATAAAGATCAATTACAACTTGTATTTGCTTTTGCAACGAAAATGTTTTTTCATTACTAACGTTTGTTAAAATTTCTATTCTCGATATTATTATCTCAATTTGAGCACACAGATGAGTGATAAAAGTGGCACCCAAATTGCAAGCCAATACTGAGGCAGTGCAGACAAAAATTCCTACGAGAATGTGAGAAAAATACAATAATTCGTATGCGGGCGAGGATTGCGAGTCAAAGAAAGCACGAGACACGGGGTACATGAGTATTCTTTCCGTAGAGTTACTCGACATAGAAACTACATTGACTGGCACAAATGGTAATACAATTTCGAATGTTATCCCACCAACATACATGAGTGTGCCACACAGTATCGTGGTTTTAATTCCTTTTCTCGTATTTTTTAATATTATTTCACTGTCCCTCTCACTGTCAATTTCTCGCCACTTTGATTCCATCAGAAAGATGCACTTTTTGATTTTTTTTCTCGACAAAATAATCGCGTAAATTTTTAACAAGCATGACAGTGCATATCCGGTTTGTCCGGCATAGGCAATTTTCAGTTTCAAGTCTTCATTGGACAGTAGACAGTAGTGCAAGCCGGGAATTAGCACTGAAAGGTAAATAGTTTGACAGAAAATCATGATTATCACCGAACAAAATTTTTCCCCGAAAGTTAATGAGTCCTTGGATATTAGGAACCATATTCCCAAGATAGAAAAAAGCCATCGTGTGTGTTTTATCGTTTCTCGAATCCCGAAATTGTTCACGCTACTACTCAATGGCTTTCGTCGCTGCATTGTACTCATATTCTGCTTTTTTTCAACGGTAATTTCGTGCAGAAATTCTACAACTTATGTCGGTGGGCGTTTTATTGAATTATTCAATTGCGCATTACCCGGCGTGGTACGTTGAAAAGTTGATTTATTTAATATTTTTTTTTATCGCAGTACTTTATGTGCAAAAAATATTGATTGATGTATAGTCTGACGCGTCGTTCGTAGTCACCCTTCAGTCTGACACCAACCACTTAGCTCGTTAGTTCGCCAGGCATACAAGTTAGTCGCGCAAGTTCATCTTTAGTGAATTTATAAATTAGAAATATTTTTTAAATACTACTTAAATAAATTTTTATTATTGAATTTTAATGCTGACAATTGTGTTGAATTAGTTTTGTGTTTTTCTATGGAAATTTAATTTTTTTTCCTAATGTTGATAAACATATATATTCTTTAAATTTTAATTAAAATTCAATCATTCTCAATATATTGAGAAATCCAACCGACGCTTTGATTACCTGGAATAAAAAGTTTAGTTGTATCTTGTTGTTTTTTAAATCAAAATAACTTCAAAACTACTAAAGATAAAAAGTTTTCTTAAAAGACCTTTTTTATAGACAATTTTATTACGTACAAAAATGATTCTTAACAAAATTTATGTAAATCGTATCATCTTCAAGATAATGAGAAAATAAAATCTCGTGTAAAGCCAAAACTATATTTTATAAAAAATCATTCTGCTGTTTTAAATGAAAATATCTTTGAAACTATTAACGATAGAAATTTTTGTCAAGAGATCTTTTTTGTAGTAAATTTTATCAGTTATAAAAAAGGTCTTTATCAAAATCCGTTCAAGTCGTATCTTCATCAAGATATTAGCGAGTGAAGTGTTTTCAAAGTTTCAACGATACGCTGTTTTTGGTTTTAGACATGCGATATAATTTTTTTTTTTTCGACCAAATTTGTTTTTTCATGAGCACAATAATAATTTATCGAGTGTTAAACGAAAAAATCAGTAAAGTGATCAGTGTTAAAATTACCGAGGTAAATCCACTGTATGACAATTCCATTAAACCGCCCGCTGTAATTTTTCGTGAATTTTGTGTCATAGCAATTATAAGTACTATAGCACATGCATTTTGGCGAGGTAAACGATGCCAATCCACCATAAATACCGAAGTTCCAATTTGCGATATCTAAAAACAAAAAAATAAACCTTGAATGAAAAAAAAATCATTAAACCAATAAATAAAAACTTACTTTTTCCTTTAAAAGTTCTCCTATATAACAAAATATAAAAACATTACCACAAAACGACATTAAAAGAACAAAATAAATAAACAATCCAATCCACGATTTATTTCTCCAAGTCTAAAAAAATCAATTCTATTAAATATCCCCCAAAAAAAACTGAATAAAAAATTTTTTTTTACCATAATCACATAATATTCATCAAGACAAATAATAATCGCAGATGCCACCATCTCAATAAGACATATTTCATAAAGTATTCCTTCAATATTTAACGCAAAACTGATTAAAATAAAAAAAAAATTTTTTTTCATTATTTTCAAATACTTACTCAATGGTATTATTATGAAGATGAATTATCATCTTCATTTTTTCATTCAAATCTTTATTACTTCGCTTTGAATTTTTTTCACTGTCATCAACTAAATTGTTCAATTGACCTATCAATATTTCAATTTGTCCACAAAGATGTGTGATAAAAACAGCGCCTAAATTGCAAACACCGACAAACACTGTGCATACAATAAACGCAAGGAGAATGTGAAAAAAATAAATAATTTCATATGCTGGAGAAATTTTTGAATTAAATAAAACATGATAAACTGGATAAACAAGTGGTCTATCTGTAGAATTGCTCAGGATAGATATCATTGTGCCAGGTAGAAAGGGTACAATTATTTGATGAGTGATTCCGCCGATGTACATACATGTCGCACACAAAACAGTGACTGTAGCACCTTTTTTAGCCCAAGAAATCATGATTTCTTGATCTTCGCGGTTGGAAATGTTGCTCCAGTTAATGTGGAGGACGTCAATGCACCGTTTTATCCTGTTTTTTTGATAGAGAGCTGCGTAATACTTCAATAGACACGAAACTGCAACTCCCGTTGGTCCTGCCAGTGCGATTTTCATTTTGATGTCTTTCTCATGATACAGCGAGTAGTAAAGCACCGGAATAATTACAAATAGCAATATACTCTGCCAAAAAGTGATTGTAATAATGGAAATAAATTTTTCACAGTGTATCATGGAGTCCTTTGAGATCATGAACCACATTCCTAAAATGGAGAAAAGCCACTGAGTGTGTTTTGTCGATTTTTTAATTCCAATTTCATTTGTTGTGATTAGTTGGGAGTTTTCTGTGGTTGTTAGGTACTTTCGGTCTCGCATCACGTTCTCGGATCAAGTTCGGAAGTACTGGGAACTGTTTAACCAGGTGCATGATGCTTTTTTCAACGCGTGCGCATTGTTTGTGAATTATTTAGATCGGTGACTGTCCGCGCAGAATGACAAGTGGAGTGAATTTAATATGCTTGAGAAGTGAATTCGATAAATTTTCGATTGTTTTCCCACTTTATTGTCGTCGTAGTCGTTGGAAGGGTTTTGAGTCTGATGGTATCATCTGGGGAAAAATTGATGTTTTATTAAGTAGTGATAATATTTAGGCTTTCTTTTAGATGAAATTTTTTTTTGTCAGGAAAAAAAATTCTGAAAACAAAATATTTTCTAATTTATTGTATAAATGTGATTAATACAACGTTTGAAATAAAGTGCGGCTATTAAAATTCAATCATTCGTAAAATGTTCAAGTATGCAGCGGAATTTTTAATAATCTGTAAGTATAATTAATAGATGGATTTTTATTATGTTAAAAAAAAATCGTAATGATAAAAGAACATATTATACCGTGGTAAAACCATTGAAAGAAAGTTCCATAATTCCTCCAGCATTTAATTTTTCAGTATTTTGAGACATTTTTATAATAATTATTAAAGCACGAGCATTCTCGACGGGTAATTTATACCAATTTATCATATAAGCTGATTGTCCAGCTTTTATATACTGTTAAGAATTATGTTTTTAAATTATTGATTTGTTTTAAACGTTGAATTTACTAATTATTTACGAAATTTCCTAAATCTATCGCCATATCGCGTAACTAAAGCCGAAAAAAAGTTTATGTAAAATTTTCTTGCTGTTTTAAATCATAAAATTTTTTTTCATAAGAATTAAAAAAAAAATTTCATAGAATTTTTTTTAAGAGACTTTTTTTATAGAGAATTTTATCAAATACAAAAAAGGTTCTTTACAAAATTTATTTAACTTGCATCCTTATCAAGATATCAGCAAATAAAAAAAATCTTAATTTTTTCGTGACACACGTTTTTGGTTTTAGACATACAATATTAATATTTTTTCTTTCTCATTTCTATAAAATTGTGCTTATATTAGTATGTATTAATATACTCACTTGATCTTTCAATAATTCACCCATGTAACAAAACAAAAAAATATGAAAAATGAATGATAAAAGTAGTACTGAATAAATACTACATCCAATAATTTCATTATGTCTCCATGTCTAAATACAAAATAAATAAATAAATAAATAAATAATTATTTAAATTTTTCTTAATATCCTACAAATATTTACCGTTAAACAATAATATTCGTCCATGCAAATAAACAATGACGAGGCAATGACCTCAATTAAACACACTTCTCCCAAGATTTTTTGGATATTTGATGAAAATCTTAAAAAAAAAAAAAAACCCCCATAAAACTAAACAATAAAAAATTTACCCAACAAAATATATCACTCACATTAAAATGACCGTGTGAAGTTGCACAATTTCACCGATTTTTTTCTTCAACAATTCTTTATTTTCATTTTCAATATCCGATAATCGCGATAATTTCATCATCATGATGTGCACTTGACCGCAAATATGCGTAACAAAAATAGCACTGAGATTGCATGTAGCGATGGCCATCGTACATACAACAATACCTATTAAAACTTGTGATAGATAAATAATTTCATAGGTGGGAGTTTTTTGTGTATCAAAGAGCATGTCGTACACGGGATAAATTAGTGGTCGTCCAGTGGAATTTTTCACAATTGAAATAATACTACCCGGTAAAAAAGGTGCGAATATTTGGTGAGAAACACCACCAATATAAATTGATGTAGCAGAAATAATAGTGATATTCACACCATGATTTAAATTTTCTAACATTACATCTTGCTCCTCTTTGTTTCTTATTGTCTTCCAATCAATTTTCAACTGTTCAATACATTTTCGAATGTTTTCTCGACGTACAATTACAGCAAAATATTTTAAAAAACAAGAAACAGCCACACCAATTGGCCCGAATAGTGCGATTTTCACTTTAACATCTTTTTCATAGTAAAACACGTAAACAAACGATGGCACTAAAATAAATGCCAATAAACTCTGATTAAATATCAACAATAATGATATCCAAAATTTTTTTATTATTTTTGTATTTTGAGATATCATAAACCAAATTCCAAGAAGTGTCAAAAAACATTTTATGTGTTTAATTGCCCTTTTTATACCAATTTCATTGATTTTCGTCGTTGAATTTGTTTGAAAACGCATTATTTAATACAACTGTTATAAAGACAGGAGATACACTGTCGTAGAAATCACGAGCAGTAAAAGGACACTTCAAGTTTGCGTCTGCGCACGGGTATAATGTTCAATATTTAATTATCTACTATTGAATTTGCTTTATTATAATTCAACATGAGACAAAGTGGGAGAATTAAACACTAGTTGGATATAAATTGATTAGTTGAATTTGTAATGAATTTTTACATTTTTTAAACCGTTAGGACCATTAAATAATTAGTAGACATTGTGATTTTGCAAAAAAAAAGCAAAGAAAGGTTTCCCTAGAACTTTCTCTCATCGTCCAACTAAAATCATTAGTCTGAGGATGCCAAGCGACTAAGACGCTTGTTATTCAAAGTTGAGTGAAAATTTTCAATTATTTTTTTAAGTGAAAAATTATTAAAATTTCACTACATTTAATCCTTTAATTTCAATGAGTCAATTCTCTGAGGAAATTTAGATACACCAACGATGTTTTTATGATCTGTAATAATATAGAAAATTTTTTTTTTTAATTTTACGCGTGTAAAATCAGCAAGAGGTATTGTTAAAAAATTCAGGCATTTTTATTTATTGATATCTTGAAAATGATACGAGTTAGAAAAAATTTGTTAAGAACCTTTTTTGTAGCTAATAAAATTTTCTAGAAAAAAGATTTCTTAAAAAAAATCGCTATCTTTAATAGTTTCGAAGATATTATGATTTTAAAAAAGCAAGAAAAGTTTTTTGATACCTTTAGAGATGCAATATACATATTATTTCAAATAAAAATATCTTCATTACTATTAAAGATAGAAATTTTTATCAAGATATCTTTTTTGTAGAGAATTTTATTATCTACAAAAAAGGTTCTTATCCAAATTTCTCTCACTTGCATTTTTATCAAGATATTATCAAGTAAAGAAGTCATTTTTTTAGCAATATACCCTTTCCGTTTTAGACTCTAGCTACATTTTGAATTAAATCAGTGTTTATACTTACTCCTCCAAAATTTTGCATATTTAAACTCATCATACCACCGGCCGTAATCGTAATTGAGCGATTACTCATGAAAATAAATGTTATAAAGTGGCAACTTTCTTTGGCTGACAAAAAATACCATTTCGACGAGTATGCAGAATATCCCAGGGATGCACACTTTTTTTCCAATCAACAAAAAAACTTTTCAATTAATTTTTTTCATCATCATAAAAGTTGACAGAGTTCTTGAAATAGCAATAAAATTATTTTTCTTATCGAATCTATAAAAAAAAAATGCGTTTTGTATCGATAAAAATTTTTTTTCATTAAAACTAAATTTAAAATTTCCAAAAATTCATGTAAAATTCAATTTTATAATTTTATTGCTATATAGATCGTCCAAAAAAATATTTTTTCATTATACCTTGTGAGTCAAAATTTCACCAATCAAACAAAACGTAAAAATATTGAAACACAGCGATAAAAGCAGCGTGACATACGTCACCAGTGCGATAGCATTGCTTTCACTCCAGCCCTTGATAAAAAAATTAATAACACCGATTAAACCGCTATTTCGTCAAGGTTTTCGACCCCACCATACCGTAATACAGTGAAAAGCAAGCCAACAAATAATAATACTTGACGAAACGACCTCAAGTAGACAAATTTCACTCAAAACTCTTTCAATATCTCCGGACAACCTGGAAAAAAAATAAACTTGTACATTCCAGCCACAAATTTCCACTTAATCAAACAATTTCACCACAAACGGACTTTATTATCCTCACGTGAGCACGAATAACAAATGAAATCCGACTGTGAACACTCTCAAAAATTTTTCCATCATTTTTTTCCGGCATAAAAAGATGTTCAAGACGCGATTGAATGATATCAACTTGTCCATAAACATGACCAGCAAAAGTAGCAGCCATATTGCAAGCTCCTGTCATCAAAGTAAAAAGAGTAGTTCCACAAACTGCATGACTTATCAATAAAAATTCGTATTGCGGTGAGGACTGTGTATCCATATAAATTTCATGGCCTTGGTAGACTAAAATCCTAAAAGAATTATTGCTCGAGCTCATGAGACTCATTCCGATGGGGAAGACCAGGTTAAAAGTCAGTCCACTTGTGTAAATGGACACTCCACACACTACAGTGAGTGTGCGAGAGAATTTCGCGTAGTTTAAAATCTTCTCCTTGTCATCGGGTCGTCTAATCATCCGCCAGTCCGAGTGAATGTGGCTGAGACAGCGTCGAATGCTGCCACTGCGACCCAGGAGAATGCAATACTTGAAAAAATTCAATGCACAGTAATTCAGAGGGCCTGTCGAGTTTAAAATACTTGCGGCATCCACATCCGTCAGTATAATATTTAAAATACACGGTAAAAATGTAAATAGCATGGCACAGACAAGTGTAGGGATTAAAATGTACGTCAAAGTTCGATCGAGTTTTGTAGATTCGTTCGAGACGATTGACCATATTCCTAAATATTTGAATATATACTTCATGTATTGCAGAGTGTACTGTCTTTCTGCGTCAAAAAGAACAGTATTGTCACCCATACTGATCAAATTTCCCCACTGGACTATCAACAACTCTCCATCAGCTACTGCAAAGCTTTATTTTCTATTCTGATTTGATGTTTTATTTATTCTGCATTGGTTTATCAATTTGCGCAAGCGTCAGGGCTTTGTAAGTTTTACGAAGACTTATTCTAGAGGTTGTGGTGTATTGTCTGACAACTTTCGAAGACATTGAGAGGATAAAACAGTTTAATTCAACCCTTGTAAATATTTTAAAATAATAAAACTTGAATTTTTTTTTGTGGTTTCAATGTGTAAAGTGAGTTTCATGACAGATGATTTTTTCGGAACAAATTAAACGTAAGATTATTTGTATTAAAAAAATTTTATTTAAATATTTTCCAGAAGTTTAAATACATTTATTAATAAATACTTGATATATACTATTAAAGTGATTAAATGTTGGTAAATTGAGATATTTTCTTATGAAGATATTCCTAGCAGAAAATTTAAATATATCATGGATGTTTTGATTATCTATATAAGGATAAAAAAATGGGGGTTTTATGTTATATTATTGAAATATAATTTTATTGTTCTTACCCCACCGAAATTCCGCATATTTAAATCCATCATTCCTCCCGCGGTAATTTTTATTGGTTTATTAGCCATGAAAATTAGAAATATAAAAGCAGATCTCGGTTTTTGAGGTAATAAATACCAATTTGATGAATATGCCGACATTGCTACTGATGCACACTTGAATTATTATTTTTAATTGATAAAAATGTAGCAAAATAAAATTTTTTTTTATAGAAATACCATACTTTTTCCGTTAAAATTTCACCGATGATACAAAATGTGAAAATATTAAAACTCAATGACACAAAGAGCGTCATAAATGTATACAAAGCCACCGCATTACTATTGCTCCATTCCTAAAAACATTTTACTGTTGAATTATTTGTGATATCTATGTATAAAATGTGTATTAGGACTTGATAAGAAAGTATTTCATATATCTTACTGTTAGACAGTGGTAGGCCACCCAACAAATAATAATACTGGAGGACAAGACTTCGAGCATACATATTTCTTTGAGTACTTTTTCAATGGCGCCAGATAATCTGCAAATTTTTTATTTGCAAGATTATTTTTTTTTTAATCAAAATATCTTCGAAACTAGAGGATATAAAAATTTTTATCAAGAGACCTTTTTTGTAGAGAATTTTATTACCAACAAAAAAGGTCCTTATCAAAAATCATTTAACTCGCATTTTTATCAAGATATTAGCAAGTAAAAAGGTCTTAATTTTTTAGCGATACGTCTTTTTAGTTTTAAAAACGTGTTATATTCATTGGTAAACATTTAATAAATGTACTTCAATATAAACCCGCATATTGCATACTATGAAATGCACTCATGAATATTGCTGCAATTGTTTTAGAATAAAAAAACAAACATTAATGATTGAAAAACTTTCATTTTCAATTTTTTCAAAACGTTCAATTCTCCAATTTCTAACTTATCATATATCAATTTCATCAACATTTTAAACACTTTCAGCCCCATTAATTAAATGTTTACAGCCAAAAAAAAAACATATCTTAAAAGAAAAAAAAATAGAATACCCACTTTATGACTCTTGTATGAGTTCTAATGATGAATGAAACTATTTTAACACTATCCTGATTTTTTCCCGGACAAAAAAGCTGTTCAAGACGCGATTGAATAATATCAACTTGTCCATAAACATGCCCAGCAAAAGTGGCGGCCATATTGCAAGCTCCTGTCATCAAAGTAAAAAGAGTAGTTCCACAAACTGCATGACTTATCAATAAAAATTCATATTGCGGTGAGGACTGTGTATCCATGTAGATTTCATGGCCCTGATAGACCAAAATCCTAGCAGAATCATTGGTCGAATAGAGTAATATCATCCCAATGGGATAAACCAAATTGTAAGACAGTCCACTGACGTAAATAGCAATGCCACAAAAAATTGTGAGCATTCTGGAGTACCTGACATACTGCAGCATCATTTTCGCATCCTCTTCCCTGTCAATCATCGCCCAATCCGTCTGAATGTGATCGAAACAGTGTCGAATATTCCCACTTTGGTACAACAGTATGCAATACTTGAGAAAATTCGTTGTGCAGTAATTTAAGGGTCCGGTAAATTGCACAATTGCTGATGCATCAACGTCCCCGATGATCATGTTTAAAATGCACGGCAAAAAGGTAAAAAGCATGGCACAAATGAGTGTAGGAACGATAAAAAAACTCAAATTTCTATCTAATTTCGTGGCCTCAGGTGAAACAATTGACCAAATGCCCAAATATTTGAATAAAACTTTGATAAATTGCAAAGTGTACTGTCGACTGGCGAAAAAATCGTTCGCTTGCACGTCACTCATACTTGCCGTCAATTTAATTTGCAGTTTGACTGCAGACCGGGGGAAAATCCACGAATGACATTGCGTATTTTTTATGCTCATCTGCGCAAGCGTTATATACAATGTTCACCTGCGTTTCTTGATTATAAATTCATGTGAGTACATGCAGTTAACTTTGCGCAGTTACAATCGAGAGCTGTGTTTATTGAAACCTGTATTTTTCCCCGTAATAACGACATTTTACATCAATTTAGTTGTAAAAAAAATTTTTTTCTCATTCAGCGACAGTTCTCAAAACATTTAAATAAATTACTGAAGTTCGAATGATCTGAAAATATATAATAAAACGTTGAAAATATCACTAAAGTACTGTGAGAGTTACTCACCGTTGCAAAAGTTGGTAAATTTAATTTTATCATTCCACCAGCAGTTAATTGAGGTGGACACTGAGACATTGCAATGGTGAAGACCAATGGGAGAGCCCCATTGCCAGAAATTTGATACCAATCGCTTTGATACGTTGATAACGCCATGGATTCAAACTAATTATTTTCGGGTAAGTCAATATGGGGCTTTTTTAAATCTCACCTTGTACTGTAATTCGTCGCCGATGAAATTAAAAATAAAAATATTGAAGCAAAGTGACATTAACAGCATCACGTACGTTATTATGGCAACTTTGTCGCTATTACGCCACTCCTAGTTGAAAAATATTATTAATAGTAGCAAAAAAATATCGCGCAACTAAAGCTACATTATCATGCTGTTTCAAATCAAGATATCTTTTAAACTATTGAATATAGAAATTTTTATTAAGAAATCTTTTTTATAGAGAATTTTATTAGCTACAAAAAAGGTTTCTATTAAAATTTATGTAACTCGCATCCTTATCAAGATATCCAACTAAATAAAATGTGATGCATCTAAAGACTCAATGACACTAAAAATTATTCTGTTGTTTTAAATCAAAATATCTTCAAAACGACTAAAGATAGAAACTTTTATCAAGAGACCTTTTGTATAGATAATTTTGTTAGCTACAAAAAAGGTTCCCAGCAAAATTCATCTAATTTGCATTCTTATCAAGATATTAGCAATTAAAAAAATTTTGATATATTTATTAATAAATATTTTACCGTCATGCAGTAGTATTCAAGTAAGCAAATGATTAATGTCGAAGCGATAACTTCAACAAAACAAATCTCACGCAAGACTTTTTCCACCGTCATTCCAAATCTGAAAATATTTCATGTCAATAAAAGTTTGTAAGTCAAAAATTCTTGATGAAAACTTACTTTAAAATTCGAATGTGACCCGAAATTATGGTTGACATTTGTTTCTGTATAATTAAAGGATTTTCCGATTTGACTTGAAGATTTTTCAGTCTCAATTCAAGTATGGCAATCTGTCCGAATATGTGAGAAGCCAGAGTTGCGGCTAAACTGCAAATTCCTGTCATAACACAAAAGAGCACAAGTCCGGAAATAGTGTAAGTCAAGTAAATCAGTTCGTAAGCCGGACTGGCTTGTGTATTGATGAATAAATCATTGCCTGGATACACTAAGGGCCTGGTAGATCGGTTAAATTCGTCGAGAGGTGTCTCCCAAAATTGTGGTAAAATGGCATGATACAAAATTTCACCTGTGAGCATCAAAGAGCCAACGTACTGAGTGAGTCTGCGTGAAAACAGTGCGTTTGTCAGCATACTCTGGCGGTCCACGTCATTTTCAATCATTTTCCAGTCTGTACTCATGTGTTCGAAGCACTCTTTGATCATGTGCCTTCGTAGAATGACGAAAAAGTACTTGACTAAACTTGCAAAACTAAAACTAACTGGCCCCAACAGCACGATGATTCTCGCTGGATTAGTCTCGCGAAATATCATGTGTAAAACAGTGGGCAGGATAGTAGCGACTATGGCAAATGTGTTGAATAGAATTAAAAAGTGTGAAAATGCTCCGATTTCTGCGGATTTTGAAGAAATAAATGACCAAACGCCCAAATATCTTAGAAGCAGTTTGGGCAGCGTATACACTTTTTCTACGTCGGAACTGCTGTTGGTTGGAATCATTGTTCGTAATCAACTAAATAATTTTGTTGAGAATTGTATTTTTTTGTCAGCTATCGCGACTCTCTGATGATCCCCACTTTTTTCTGCTCTGTGTGCAAAAGACGCATGCGTAATTTGAAATTTTTATTGTAGTTGTTGACTTCAGTCGTTGTGTTGTCTCGGCAAGTAACGGATGAAATTACCGTAGACTTTTAAAAATAAGACAGTTGACGATAGAATTGAAAAAATTTTAATTATCAATGCAAATAGTGTGTCTAAAGCTGAGGAGGCAAATAGAAAAAATTATTTTGCTGTTTTAAATCAAAATATCTTGAATATTATTAAAGATATAAATTTTTCTCAAGAAACCTTTTTTGTAGAGGATTTTATTGCCTACAAAAAAGATTTCTAATAAAATTTGTGTAACTCGCTTTCTTATCAAGATATTAACGAAATAAAATGTTCATTCAGTGATTAATTAAGTGCCCTGGTTTTTTTTTGTGTGGATTAGATGAAACTAAAATTTAACTAACTGACCAGAGATTTTATATTAAAACCAACGTTTAAAACTACAAAAAAAATTACATCAATGAAAATCATCAGCATTTTTATTTACGATTGAGAAAAAAATGTCATGAAAATACCTGAAAAAACGTTTTTTTTTTTTGTGGTTTATGTCAAATAATAACATGATTATTTATTTTCCGATGTGCCTGAATATTGAACTCAACACTGAATTTAATCTGTGACAGTTCTCAAAACATTTAAATAAATTACCGATGTTTTGATGATCTGAAATATTTCAAACACATAAAAAAACCTATCGAAAACCAATGAAATACTATTTTTATAATCACCGAAGCAAAGTTGGGAATATTCAATTTCATCATTCCGCCGGCTGTTATTCTGGGTGGCGAGTTTGAACTTGCTATCGTAAGTACAAGAGGGAGAGCTCCCTTACCAGGAATTGTATACCATTCGCTTTTATACGTCGACATTGCCATCGACTCACACTTTTTTCAAGTGGTTCATATAAAAAAAAAATAACATCTCAAAAAATTAGATTTCTTCATCAATTTATCATTATGATAGTATATACCTTCCGCTCCAATTTATCGCCGATGAAGCAAAAAATAAAAATATTAAAACTCAGCGACATTAAAAGCATAACATACGTTATTATTGCCATAGTATCACTGTTTCTCCACTCCTAGTTGAGGATATAATTAAGGATATCATTAATAATAACCGAACAATATCGTGAAAGCCAAAAAAGCATTTTACACTTTTAAATCAAGATATCTTCAAAACTACTGAAGATGGAAATTTTTCTCAAGATATCTTTTTTGTAGAGAATTTTATGAGCTATAAAAAAGGTCCTTAGCAAAATTTATCCAACTTTTATCCTTATAAAGATATCATCAATTAAAAAAGCCTCAATTTTTTGGTAATACACTCTTTTGGTTTTACACACGCGAAATATTAATTAATAATTTTTTACCGTCATGCAATAATATTCCAGCAAACAAATAATCAATGTTGAGGCTACCACTTCAACGAAGCATATTTCACGCAGGACCTTTTCGATATTATTTCCAAATCTGAAAAAATTTTCATAAAAAACGATTAAGTATTCGTTAAATACGAAATTTTTTCGGTTAACTTACTTCAAAATTCGAGCATGACTTTTTATTATAAACGATAATCTGTCGTCAATGGAAAGATTTTTCACTGTTGAAGCTTGTAGATCTCTTAGCCGCAACTCTAGCACTGCTATCTGACCAAAAACATGTCCAGTCAGCGTAGCAGCAAGATTGCAGATGCCTGTCATAACACTGAATAACACAAGTCCGCAAACGATGTAAATCGCGTAAATAATTTCATAATTCGGACTCGATTGAGTGTTCATGTACAAATCGTTGCCCGGATAGGCCAAGGGTTTGATAGTTCTATTAAACTGATCGAAAGATTTCTCCCAAAACAGCGGCAGAATGGCGTGATACAGGAGGACACTAGTAACCATGAGTGATCCAACGCCCTGCGTGAGTTTTCTTGAAAACAAGGCATTTTCAATCATACTCCTGCGATCATCCTCCATCTCAATCGACTCCCAATCCATTTTCATGTGCTCGAAACACTCTTTGATGACATTTCTTCGGATAATGACAAAAAAGTACTTGATCATGTTTGAGGAACTAAAACTAATCGGGCCGAGGAGCACGATTATCGTTCCCATGTCTTCGACTCGAAGAAGAACATGCAAAACCGTGGGTACGAGGGTAAATATTATCGCCGATGTGTTAAAGGCTATTTGCAGGTATGATAAATAAATGTGAGTTGTTTCAGAATCCGGTGATACTAGCAACCACACTCCCAAGTACTTAAAAAACCATCTCGTTAGTTGTAAACTGTACTCTCGGTCTTTGACGTTAGGACTCGTTGCCATTTTGTCATCAACTGAGTATGTGTGCTTTTCGACATGGGCAATTCTTCTTTGCATGAGGATACATATATGAATTTATAATAGCGCATGCGTAAGGTTTTAGTCATCATCCGCAAGCATAATGCAGTTGTGTTTGGAGTCGCTAGAAGTGATCAGTCGGTAAATGTGAGTTATTATTCTGTAAGATCGAGGATATTTTATAGGTAATTAATTTATTGAATGAATTTCAAAGAGTGTTTCATTTAATTTCGGTCTATGATTTTTTTTGTATTCAATATGTTAAGAGATTATAATATAACTGTCCTTAAAAGATTTAAATAGGCCATCGCTGTTTTTAGAACCTAAAATATTTGAAGAAAAAAAGTTTATTAAATTGTCATTATTGTCATTGAAATCGTTATTTTAAGAAGCATATTTTAAAGTTGGTTATTCAAAGGTTATATCCAGTTGCAAGGCTAAAAAAAAAAGTTCTTAAATCTTATTCCTTTATTTATAATGCCTGTGGAATACTCTTTCACGTTCCGTATTTTGAAGAATACTCTACGGATTGAAAATAAAAAAAATTGATATTATGAAAATCTGAACTGGATATAATCCTTGAAAATAATCATATTAAAAAAATAGTGATTGTACACATACGCTGCAAAAACTGTTGTACGATAATTCAGCCATTTTACCCGCAGTTATACTCCGGGGGTAATTTGACATTGCTATCAAGAGAATTAAACTCCTCGCATTTTTCGCCGGAAGTTCATACCACTTTAGCATGTAAGCGGTGAGACCAACTTTTTTACCCTGAAAATTGTGCGGTTTAAAGTTAAATTAACCTGCAGTTGAAATAATTTGATAATGCATATAAACCTGCTGTGTTAACATTTCACCAATGCAACAAAAAATAAAAATGTTAAACGTAAATGATACAAGCAGTACGCAGTACGTTATTGTTGCTATTGTATCTGCACGTTCGAATTCCTGAAATTTAAAATAATCATTATCAAAATTCACTATTAATCAATTCAAAATAAATATACATATATTCCCTATAAAGTGAGGCAAAATAATCACCGTCATAAAGTAATATCCCAAGAAGCAAATATTTAGAGTACATCCAATAAATTCAATTAAACAAACTTCATTTAAAATATCTTCAACTCGTGTAATAAATCTAAAATTTCAGAATATATGATAATTTTTTTAATTAAAAAAATAATTAAATTTAACATTGAATTATAAGTTGCAGTAATAACTGCTTATTACACTTTTTCAAAGAGTATAATGGACTTAACCATTCAAATTATTGTTCAACCATGATAAAAGTTTATAACTCACCCTAATGCTCGCAAGTGCAGTTCGATAATTTCAGCCATTTTATTTTCAAGCACATTCTGAACTCTTTGACTATCAACAAAAGCATTCAATCTAGCCATAATTATTTTTAACTGTCCACAGGCATGGAGAACAAAGACTGCAGCTAGCGTGCAGGATCCAATCGTGATGCTGTACATAGCAAAGCCAGAAAACCACTGGATAATAAAGACAATTTCGTAGGAGGGACTGGTTTGAGCGGAAAATAGAGGATCATAAACAGAGTAAGTCAAAATCCTCATTGTAATATTATCCGGGGTAGTGTAACTGCCAGTAGAAATCGGCATTATCGTGTGATAAAAAAATCCCCCTCCGTACATGAATCCCGCACAGAGACTGGCAACGAACCGACCAATTTTCGCATTTTCCAGCATGATTTCACGATCTTCTGGTCGATTAACTCGACACCAATCCACGTTGACATGTAGCAAGCAGTTTCGAATTCGACTCTTTCTTACGACTAAAAAAACGTACTTGGTTATTGCCATCAAACAGAAACTCAGCGGTCCAATCATTTTCATTTTGAGTCTTGGGTCCTTTTCGTCGATGAATGTATGAAGGCCACAGGGAACCAGTAGGAAACATATGAGAAACGTGGTAATTATGACTAAAGTTGATGAACAAATTTTCGCCAGGAAATTCGACTGTATTGGCCAAATTCCAATTGGAGTCAACACCCACTGGCCAACCTCTGTACTGTATTTCATGTCGTTTTTCGAACGCTCATTCGGTTCGGGTATTGATCCAAGTACTGTTCTCATCGTCATGTTAAAGAATACTGATAGGAAAGAAAATCTTTGAAAGACGCGATGCTTAAAGAAATCAAATGCGCATGTCTTGAGTCCTTTGTCTCTGATGGGATTAGTTGCGTCAGTCGTGCTGGAAACGTCGTCCAAACATATCCATTATGATATGACATTAGAATAATAACACTTAATGGAAGTAGTTAAGAAAATTTCGACAGTTATAATGATGTTTATAATTGGTATAATAAATGTCAAAGACTTTTGTGTGGATATATCGCGTGACTACAAAGTCAAAATGTACAAAAAAATTACCTTGCTGTTTCGAGTTGAAATATCTTGAAAATTACTAAAGATAGAAATTTTTATTAAGATAACTTTTTTGTAGACAATTTTATTATCTACAAAAAAGATTCTTAACAAAATTTGTGCAACTTGCATCCTTATCAAGATATTAACAAAATAAAATGTTGTATATTTAAATGCTCAAACAATTTACATAAAAAATAATATTGCTTTTTTAAATGAAAATATCTTTGACACTATTGAAGATAAAAATTTTTTACATGAGATCGTTTTTATAGGAAATTTTATTACCTACAAAAATGGTCCTTGGCAAAATTTATCTAACTTACATTCTTATCAAGATATTGGCAAGTAAAAAAGTTTTATTTTTTGTTTTTGGTGATATATTGTATGCTCGAATTCGATGGGTTTTATCCTGCAAGGTAAATTGTATACTTAATAGTGACAAATTAATTTTCATTAAATCGAATTGAATTAATTCAAAAGTCTTCGTAAAAAATTCAAGTATGCCATCGACGTCCGCATAATCTTGAAACAAAAAGTGAAATAAAATTTATTATTTATTTATAAATTTCCAAAAAATTAAAAAAAAAAAAATACTTACATTGCAGAAAGAGTTTAGTGAGAGATCAAGTAATTTTCCAGCCGTTAAACTCACAGGATTTTGAGCCGTTAGAATTATCAAACTCAATCCTAAAATTTCTTCTCGTGATAATTCATACCACTCAATCATATACGTTGTTTCACCAACTTGTTGACACTATATCAAAATAGATCAACTAAATACCATCTAATAAAAAGTGATACAGTAAAAGAGGCATACCGCATTTTGAAGTCGTTGTCCAATATAGCAGAAAAGAAAAATATTGCAAACGAAACCATTCAATAAAATCGTATATGTAATCATGCCAACTGCATCTCTCTGTTTCCATTCCTACAAAATATTTCAATAAATCAAACAAATAAAAAAAAATTACCAACAACTCACTAACAATAAATCGTAGGCCACGATGCAAAAATCCAAAGTTGATCCCGAAATTTCAAACAAACATATTTCCGTCAATGCATGATCAATTCTTGCAATAAACCTACCGAAATTCATTTGAAAAAAATGACTTAAACAATATTTTAACCATTAAATTCATACCTCAAACTTCTTGTATGATGATAGATAATTTTCGACAAACTTTTCTCGGATTTTTCCATTTTGTTACTATCCCTCACATACTTATTCAACCACAAAACCAAAATTTCCAACTGTCCACAAGCATGCATTACAAAAACAATAACCAAACTACAACAGGCACTTGTAATCGAGTGCATAACAAAAGCACAGCAGCATTGAATGCCAAAAATAATTTCATAAGTTGGACTGGCCTGAACGTCGAGAAATTTGAACTTGATCGGATAAGCCAAAGGTCGGATGTTTGTTCCATTTGTATTTGATGATAAATGCGGTAAAATGCCGGCGAAAAAAACCGCACCGCCGTACATAAACGCAGCACAAAGCACAGCACCCTGTCTAGCAAGTCTAGCATAAGTCGTCATGATAGCACGATCATCAACAGAGTTTACTTCCTGCCAATCTGACTTGATGTGTCTAATACAAGCGGCAATTTTTTGACTACTCACTGCCAAAATATAGTACTTGATGATCGCCACTATGCAAAAGCTGATAGGACCTCCGATTTTCAATTTCATCACTCGATCCGTCGCGTTGACGAATGACTCGAGGCCCGGGACGAGTATGAAAATTAATAGTATTGTGCATATGGTTATTATTAAAATTTGTTTTGGATTTAAAGCTCCAGAAGGCTCTGGCCAAATACCCAGAGCTCGAAGATGCCAGTAATTTGGTTGTAAAGCGAAATTTTTATCTGTTTCGTCGGAAAAAGTTTTTTTCTGTTTCATTTTTACGACGAATTGTAATAGTTGTTTTATAAACTGTTGATGGTATAAAACTTGGGGTTTTACTGATCATCAAAAAGAGGGAGGAACTACTGGCTGCGCATGCCTGATGTGATTTTTTATTCTGAGATAATAGATCAAAATTGCTGCGATTAAAGTTCTTTTTCTGCACTGCATGATATGCTTCATGGTAGAAACAGTTAATTGTTTGATTTAAAAGTTTTCTGCAAATGTAATTCAGATATTGTACGTAAAACAATTATATTTTTGTAAAAAATTATTTAAAAAGTATTAAAATCATAATTTTTTGATGATGATGACACCAAAAAATACTTAAAATGTGAAAGAAAATATTAGAAGAGGTAAAACTTTTTACTTCAACATTTTTATTGAAAAAAGTAAATAATGTACTAAAAAAAATAAAAATTATCTTTAATATAAAAAATTTCAGGCATATCCAAAACATAATAAATTTAACTTAAAAAATAAAACCAATCGGCCTTTTTACAATTACGCGAAAATGTGGCAAAAGCTGATGTGTTAAAAAAATTCTAGTGCAGTAAATCCAAAATTGATCAAGTGTTATCATGATTTATGACAATCAGCTAAATCTTGATAACATCAAAAATATTCTCCATTTGTCAGTTGATGATATACACTTGTGAAAATTACGATGACACAGAAAATTCTAAATCTTATAAAAGCATAATCTTCAAGTATAAATAGAGAGATTTAAAAATAACTTGAATATTTCTTACCACAATATATATATATATGATTCCTCATAACATTTTATTTTTTATTACGTATACATGATGTAGTTCTCCTCTACAATTCTACATATTCAGTATAAACAAACCCCTAAAGGGTAAATGTACGTAATAAATTTAAATATGTCATAGCCGACCGTATAACCTGTGAAGAAAAAAATGAAAATGTCACTTTGACCACCATTAAAACACTTAAAATAAATACCTACCGTACAAAAACTCCTGAGTGAAAGATCGACAAGCTTGCCCGCAGTGATTGCCACCGGAATTTGAGCATTTAAAATAATCAAAACCACTCCAAGTGCCTGTTTTTCCGCGATATTGTACCAAGAAAGCCTATATACAGCCTCTCCAATATCTGCACACTGAAAAAATCACTCAAAGCAATTAATCACACTTTAAAAAAAACCCACACTGAAACCATTTATTCATTGATATATTAATATACCTTTTCCGTGAGCATCTCACCAATGAAACAAAAAAGAAAAATATTGAAGGTAAACGATATCAATAAAATTGTATAAGTCATTATCCCAATAGCATCACTCTGTTCCCACTCCTAAAAAAAAAAAAAAATTCCCAAACTAAATATCCACCAAGTTAAACACATAAAAAAAAAAAAAAATTCACCAGCATTAGATAGTATCCTAAAAAACAAATATTCAAAGTACAGCCAATAAATTCAACAAGACATATTTCACAGAGTACAGCTTCAATATCAACAATAAATCTGCAAATAAATAAATTTAACATATCGTTTAACCAAAACAAAAGAAATAAATAAAATTTACTGCAATGTTTTAACATGTTGGAAAATAATATTTCCAAATTTTCCATCAAATTCTTTTTCTTCCTCATTATCAAGATCTTTCAACCAGCCCATGAGGATTTCCAGTTGTCCACAGGCATGCATGACAAAAGTAACAGCAAAGCCACAGGATGCACTTGTGATTGTGTGCATCACAAAAGCACAACAGCAATGAATTGAAAAAATCACTTGATAAGTGGTCAAACTTTCCTGCGGATCAAACCACACATAGTAGCTAGGATATGCGAGTGGTCTGACAGTGCTATTGCCAAAATTTCGGGTAGTTACACCGGGCAAAATTCCTGCATAAAACAAACCCCCACCATACATAAAGACGGCACAAAGAACGGATCCGTATCGACCAAATTGCGCATGATTTATCATGATTTCTCGATCTCTCGATGACATTACTCTTTGCCAATCGGATTTCAAGTGTTTCACGCACTTAGTAATTTTCTTCTGACCCAGTACGAGCAGAATGTACTTCAATATAGCCATCACACAAAAACTCAAGGCTCCCGAAAGCTTGATCCGAAGCCCAGGGTCTTTAACTTTGACATAAGTCAAAAGACTGCCGGGTACGATGATGAAAGCGAGTAACAGAGAACAAAGTGAAATAATTAAGTAAGTAAAGAATTTTTCAACGCTTGATGACTGTGGTGACAGCGGCCAAATGCCCAGTATCTTAAATAACCAGAAATTTATCTCTATTGCGTACTGAAAATCAGTTTTTATCGAAGGCTGTCCCTTTTGCATGGTTGCTTTCACTTCCATGGTCGTTCAGTCACTGCAACCATCAACTTTCAAACGATCTCATGCGTTTTTGCGCTTGCGTGCTATTATTTATTTAGAAATACCAAGTTAAATTGCCATTTTATTCACGGATATTTAAAACTAATAAGAAAACTCTGTCACAAACTTTATGGCTATACACTTAAACGTCAGGATCAATCTTTGGGGTTGCTAATATATATAAAGCCACGATATCCAACTAAAACTTTCTGGTATCAAAAAATGGGTAGGTTTCTTTTAATTTTGACATTCTAGCCATTTAATTGTTCGATTTTTTAGTTGGATATCGTTTCTACTGATAGATATCGATAAATCGATTTTATAAGAGTGCAAAACAGGTGACGTGGAACGATAATGTCTATAGAATGTGATAATCTAGGTGCACTTGAGTCAAGCAGAGATTTCAATAGAATGGAAGTGATAAGAAATTGTTGAAGAACTGTAATGTGTCTTCATCGATCATTATTCGTAGGATTAACGTTCATTCGTGAGTTAAGGGTAGTCAAAAGTGGTGTTAGAGTATTATAGCACAATGAGTAATAATAGAAAAGGTAACTTTGAAATTTAATTGGGTTTTTTGTTTTTAACCTTTCGAGTACACACCTTTTATTTTCGACATCTCCTACACTTTGGCTGAATTCGCAAATTATTTTAAGAAAAAATAAGTAAATTTTACACTAATAAAAAAAAGAATAAACTGCAAAAACATTTTTTATCACGGTACGCTTTTCCCCGAGCAAAAAGTAAAAAATTACTGCTACACTAATTGTCGAAATTTACAGTCTATAGTTTAAATTATATCCGCCAGTCGATAGCCCTACGATTTTCTCAAATAGTCGAGTGTCAGGTTATCGGTCCAGATGATACAGTGTGTACTCGAAGGTTTAAACAAACTTCACTGGTTCTAATAGACATGAAATGGAAGCTTCAAAATGGAACTTTGACAATGTTCATTGGAGAAGTCATTGGAACGTCGATTCTAATTTTTATCGGGTGCATGGGATGCATTGGAACCATGGGACCAACGCCACCGCCACCAATGCAAACAGCAATGACATTTGGACTGACTGTCAACATGATTATCATGGTTGTGTCTAATCTTCTCAGTTATCTCGAGTTTCTCAATGAAATCACTGTCTACCATTTCTAACAGATGTTAGGACACATCAGTGGAGCTCACTTGAATCCTGCCGTGACTATTGGAGCTGTTATCATCGGTTTGAAGAGCATTCCCACCGGGGCTGTTTATGCCGTAGGACAATTTATTGGCGCTACTTTGGGCTATGGCTTGCTCAAGGTAGAAAATTGATTCAGTTTTGATTGTTGATCTTCTCAGTTTCATGTGGCTTTCTCTATTAGATGGTCACGCCGTTGCATCTGTTCAGTGACGGTCAGGCAAACTCCACTGTTCCCCTCTGTGTTACGGTTATTCATCCTGATATCACGAAAATCCAGGCCATTTTAATTGAGGCTCTCTGTACGGGTATTATTTTGTGCACTGCTTGTGCCACTTGGGACCGACGATGTGCTCACACGACTGATTCTACTGCCATCCGTTTTGGGTTTGCTGTGGCAGGAATTTCCTTTGCTGCTGTGAGTGACACGAAAAATCCGTTTTATTGGGGGGCCTTTTTTTTTAATTAAATTTTTTGTGTGAATAACTGTGGATATTTTAAATTAAAGATTTGGTTGGATATATATTGATTTTTTTATAACGAGGTTGGATATTTATTTTTGTTGACAGAGCCCCTTCACCGGCTGCAGCATGAATCCTGCCAGGACTTTTGCGCCTGCGTTGTGGAATGGATTGTGGGATGATCAATGGGTAAGATGGAATTCAAGATATTTACCGTTATGAGATCAATGAAAAAGATCAATTCATGAGTTTTTATCCGAGATTTTTAGTTAATAGATCAATTAATTGATTGCTGTAAGAGACTTGGGATTCAAAAAATTATTGGAAACGATCAATATTTTGATTTTGATAGATTTTTAAAACTTTGTTTATAGATAAATATATTTTTTTTGTGAAAAATAAAGAGTAACATTAGTATATGAACGAAATATCGCATCTTTAAAGCTGAAAAAGCATTTCGGAAAAATTCTCTTCCTATTTTAAATCAAAATATCTTCAAAAATATTGAAGATTATGACTTTTCTTAAGAAAGATTTTTTGCAGAGAATTTTATTAACTCAAAAATAGATCTCTGCCAACTTTTGTTTCATTTGCATCCTTATTAAGATATTCACAGTTACATTATTTCCAACTTTTTTCAACCAAAAGAACTTATCATGTAATGAATAAATTTGAATTTTTATTAAAATATCGACAAAATGTCGACGTAGAAAAATTCTATAGTGAAAAAACTTTTATTTATTTATGTTTATCGTGTTTATTTCACGTAATACTTCACTTATATCAATCAGTGTGCATTTATCAGTTTGTTATCGACCATCAGATATTCCACTTGTTGATAATTTTTTACTCCACGAATCACACGTGTCTTATGTCAAAACATATCTATCTTATATATATGACTTTTTATTCTGTGTTTCTCTTTTTTTTGTATTTGCAGATTTACTGGGTTGGGCCCACATTTGGTGCTCTACTCGGCACATACACTTATCAGGCATTTTTTGCCATATCGGAAAAGGAAAATGACTTTGACTCTTCTGGCCACATTGAATTGCCTGTCATCACGAGTGAAAAACCCAAATAAGGACATCTCCAAAAATGTGTTCACTCGTCGATCTTTATTATTTCAAGTTATTGAAGAAAAAAACTTTAAAACTATTTTTTACATAGAGTATATACCTATATTATAATAATAATAAATAAAGGGAACTATTTAATTTCCTTATTTAACCCGCAATTTATTACTAGAATTTAATTATCCCTCTCTACCTTATAAATAAATGAATTTTTTTTTCTGCAACTAGTGAGAAGAAAATCCAATTTTCGACGGGGAGGTATTATTAAATATCAAAGGTAAGTGGAATCGTGACTGACGGGTCTTTGTAAAAAAAAAATTTCACAACACATGTATAAAGTATTTATTATTAACAGTAAAAAATCTATGCCGAAAGTGAAAGAAATTTTTTTTTTGTATGTTTTCAGATATAATATTGTTCAAGCGATTTTTGAATTTTTTATAACAAATCGAAAAAAATTTAAGTCTGCAAAAAATTTTTATAAATAAAGGTACACATTTTCAATAAATAGAATAACAATTATGTACTGAAATTATACATTGGGTTATATTTATCATATTTATTCGATATGATAATAAATAATGAGTATGTTATTATTCAATCGTAAATTGATAGCTTTTTATAAAAGAGGCATTTTTCGGGACCCGTGGTGCCATCTTGCAGTAAGAACGGAGAACTTCTTCACCGGCCGATTCGGTTTCTTTTAACTTTATCAACCCCTTTTCCGTATCTTCGCCCCTAATCATCGGATGACCTTGAAACTTGGCATGATCGTTGGGTACCCTGACCAGATAAGACTATCTGAGTTTCAGCCAAATCTGTCAAAATTTTTTTTCTCGACAAGAATTATTTTTTTTTTATTTATTTATAAAATAATTTTCAAAATTACAAAGGAATACACACATTAGGACTTGTAAGATATTTAAAAGAAAAAAAAAACTGAAAAGAATCTGAACCAGCCGGTACGGAAGTCCTCCGAGTCAATTGTTTATAACTTTATCAACCCCTTTTCTGTATCTTCGCCCCTAATCATCGGATGACCTTGAAACTTGGCATGATCGTTGGGTACCCTGACCAGATAAGACTATCTGAGTTTCAGCCAAATCTGTCAATAGTATCTTCGCCCCTAATCATCGGATGACCTTGAAACTTGGCATGATCGTTGGGTACCCTGACCAGATAAGACTATCTGAGTTTCAGCCAAATCTGTCAATAAACAACGAAGCGGCAGCCGAATAAACATTGCAAAAATTGTTTATTTGCAAATATCTCGAGAACGGTTGGAGCTAGAGCATTTTTGAGGGCATTTTTGACAGGGTTGAGCCATCGCCTCAGGGATGTCGGTAACTTTTTATCTTTCCATAGAGCCATCGTCCGCCCCCCTAAAGTTATAAACAAAAAAGTTAGTTACAGAGCCCTATAGGGGGTCGGTAATTTCGGCCCATTTTTTCGTCGAAAATCCGGAAGTTTTTCGATGGAAAAATTTTCTGACCTTGAATTGATTTTTTTCCTCGACTCGAATTATTTATTTTTTTTTTATTTATAAAATAACTATCGAAATTGTAAAAAAAAATACTCATTGAGACTTGTGAAAATAAAAAGAAGAAAAAAAAACTTAAAAGAAACTGAATCGGCCGGTAAAGAAGCCCTAAAATTGTAAAAAAAAATACTCATTGAGACTTGTGAAAATAAAAAGAAGAAAAAAAAACTTAAAAGAAACTGAATCGGCCGGTAAAGAAGCCCTTCATCTCAATTGTTTATGACTTTTTCAACCCCTTTTCTGTATCTTCGCCCCTAATCATCGGACGACCTTGAAACTCGGCATGAACGTTGGGTACCCTGACCAGGTAATACCATCTGAGTTTCAGCCGAATCCATCAATAAACAACGAAGCAGCAGCCGAATAAACATTGCAAAAATTGTTTATTTGCAAATATCTCGAAGCCGAATCCATCAATAAACAACGAAGCAGCAGCCGAATAAACATTGCAAAAATTGTTTATTTGCAAATATCTCGGTTGGAGCTAGAGCATTTTTGAGGGCATTTTTGGCAGGGTTGAGCCATCGCCTCAGGGATGTCAGCCTCAGGGATGTCGGTAACTTTTTATCTTTCCATAGAGCCATCGTCCGCCCCCCTAAAGTTATAAACAAAAAAGTTAGTTACAGGGCCCTATAGGAAGTCGGTAATTTCGGCCCATTTTTTCGTCGAAAATCGGGAAGTTTTTCGATGGAAAATTTTTCTGACCTTGAATAAATTTTTTTTCTCGAATAGGAAGTCGGTAATTTCGGCCCATTTTTTCGTCGAAAATCGGGAAGTTTTTCGATGGAAAATTTTTCTGACCTTGAATAAATTTTTTTTCTCGCCAAGAATTATTTTTTTTTTATTTATTTATAAAATAATTTTCAAAATTACAAAGGAATACACACATTAGGACTTGTAAGAATATTTAAAAGAAAAAAAAAAACTGAAAAGAATCTGAACCGGCCGGTAAGGAAGTCCTCCGAGTCAATTGTTTATAACTTTATCAACCCCTTTTCTGTATCTTCGCCCCTAATCATC